>SNQJ01S0226569.1:2940-14600 GCA_010110895.2 Picea sitchensis | reverse complement strand
TTAGGATTCTTAGATTGGCCAATGGATCCATTAAACCCATTAGAACGAGTTATACCAAATGGATTTGGTTACTTAGACAACCCTGAACCAGACTCGTTCTTCCAATTGACGGACGGTCATTTTCGCTCGTCAACAAATGGTGCTAGAAGGAGGGCCTAAATATGATTGATGGCATGTGGAAGTCGCAAGACTCCTCCCCCACGCACTCGCTCTCCTATAGTAACAAGGAGTCATTCTGACAACAACGTTACCTCTCAAACAACAACTACCTGAAACAAAAATCCACAGATTATCGTTGAGATAGTAACACCAAACCCTCAAGGGTCCGATGTACAAGAAATTGTTCGTCAGTCACTACTAAGGACACACGGAGTTTTGGCCCATATCAGACAACCTGGTCGGCCACTGAATCAACCTATGGATTTCTCTGATATCAGATATCAACTTGAAGGCACTGGTTTTCTCCTAAACCCCACAGATCCATATCACATCCCCACTCTTGTAGCTAGAGGATTTATAATCCCACCTTCACCACCTCATTCATCTCCTTCCTCTTCAGGAGAGGAGTCATCCGACGAAGGAAGTTCTTCATCTAAACCATCTTAGCCTTCAACACCACCTATTCCCATGGAAAATCAAAAAACTCTCGCCAGACCTTGGCTTGATCAAGATGTCGTGGCCATACCTGGACTCCAACACCCTTTGCTTAAACACCCGGAGAAATGGATACCTAAATTCGATCCAGAATCTAATAAAATCGCCAAGGATCACATAAAGAAATTCATGCTATCCATTAGACTCCGAAGCGTAGAACATGAAGATGTGTTATGTAGACTCTTTCCTTATATGCTTGAGGGAAATGCCTCTACATGGTATTTTCCCCAACAACCCCACACCATTGTATCTTGGGACAAATTCGAGTCTTGTTTCCTTAATAAGTTCAGAGATGATAAATCTCCCGCAGTCTTAGTCATGGAACTCTCCATCTTAAAGATGAACCCTAAGGAAAAAATAAAATATTTTAACCAAAGGTTCCTCACATTAAAAAATTGAATCCCCGTTGATTCAATGCCCACTGAAAATCTCATTTTTGCATATTACACCAAAGCCCTACATCAAAATGCATCAATTTGGGTTAAAAGGTCTAAGAAATCAATGTTTTTGGAAGCCTTCGAGGAGGCAAGACAAATCGAAAAAGATATTTTAAGCCTAAAAGATAATCTTAGTAACGAGGCAGAGATTACCCTGTCTTCTAAGAATAAAATAGAAATTCTTCCTAGACCTCCCCAAACCAAAACACAATCAGAGAGATCAGATTTGGAAAGTTTACAAAAGGTTGTCCAGGAATTATCAAATCAAGTTGTAGACTTAAGGATATTAGCTGAGGAAGCATATTCAAGCAAAGTGACTTACAAACCTCCTTTTAGAAAACATTTTCCCTCAAACCGGCCAAACCCAAACCCTGAAGGCCTAAATTTCGAAAGCTTACAATATGCTATACAAACAATCCTTGAAGCACATGATAACTTAGTTCCCCCTGAGAATTTTGAAGATGTGGTTGAAGAAGAAACATTCAAAGAAGAGGAATCATCTCCCAATATCTTTGGACATTTTTCCGATAGTATCTTTCAAGCTAATTTTGAAACTGTCCATCCTTACAATACCAGAAGTAAAACTCAGAATAAACCCTCTTCTGAAATAGGAACTAATGCGCCTCAGAAACAATTTAAACAAACTGAAACAAAACAGAATTCAACAACCCCAAGTTTAGAATATGATTTGATTGAAGACCTAAAGAAACTTATAGCTAATATTTATGTTTATGAATTTTTGAAATTTCATTTTCTTCTGCAGAAAATGCTTCAGAACATTGCAGAAAAAAATAAAAACAACAATCTAAACAGCAAGAAAATTGCAGAAATCAGTCCTAAAACACCTCAAAAGGTCCCTACTAAAACAACACTAGAACCCTCAGATAAAAGATACCTCACTATAAAAACTGTATCAAATGTAGATAAAGTAATTTCAGGGACATCGACTAAAAACCAACAAAGTTCTGTTGTTAATACTCGCAAAAATGTCCCACCTTTTTTATTAACTTTTAAAATTTTCAATAGAAATGTACATAACTGCATGGTAAATTCTGGCGCATCATTAAATGTGATGCCTTTGTCTATCTGCCAAAAAATCAATGTTGAAGTTCAACCTTCCAGTCTAAAAATCAGTCAGCTAGATCAAACGAATGTTAAGGTAATTGGTGAATTAAAAAAATGTACTTGTTAGGCTATCCTCTAATCATAAGGTTCACTAGATTATTGATATCATTGTTGTTGACATCCCTGAAGTGTATGGTTTATTTTTAAGCAGGGATTGGTACGAACAGTTGCATGGATACTTTGCGACAAAATGGTCCCATTTGTGGCTCCCAGAGAATGGAAAGCCTAACAAAATTAGGATTAATCGTGAGCGTTACCTCAAGCACACCGTGACCGATTTATATGACGCTAATGAACCATTTACTGCTTCCACTAATTCACCCGAAATGCAGGGAATGGACACCTTTTTCAGTAACTTCATGGCAGAAACTTCCATCATCATTGATCTGGAACAACAGTCGAAACTCGTGACATGCACACAGTCAGCAACTCTACCTAATGTGCCTAATATGGCCGATGAAGATCACATATGGTCTCTCTACTTCGATGGATCCAAATCTAAAGAAGGAGTCGGTGTAGGATGTCTGCTCATCGACCCAACAAGTAATAAAACTCTGATCGCTTGTCGATTAGAATTTGAATGTACAAACAACACCGCCGAATACGAGACACTTCTGCAAGGACTCAAAAAGGTAGTAGATATGAATGTACAGAAATTAATGGTATTTGGTGATTCAGAAATTGTGGTTAGACAGGTAAGAAATTCCATACATTTCCTATCACCACATATAAAAAGTTATCAAGCCGAGGTATGGAATCTAATGCACAAATATTTCGCATTTAACATTAAGTCCATTCCAAGATTAAACAACTTTGAGGTTGACTTGTTAGCGAATGTCACTTCCAAACTTTTTCCCACAGAAGGTCTTTCTCCAAACGCATTTTCAATTGAGTTGTTGTTCAAACCATCAGTCCCAAACAACGTCACTAACTGGAGAGTGTTCGATGATGATCAGCAGATCATCAGTTTTTTGCACATGGAGGACACTTTCCAAGGTGCGGTTATCGATGAGGGAACCCACAACGAAAATCTCCACAATTTTATGGTAATATTAGACCCAAGGTCTCTCGAATCAACATCAGATCTAGTAAATGCGATCCCTAAATCTGTGCTAAGATTAGAAATTTTTTATGATTTGCATGAAAAATTCAGGAAATCGGTAAATTGTAAAACAAATAGTTCTTCCTTGACCCATGAAAAAGTAAATCTAGGGACTAAAGATAATCCACAATGTATCAATCTTGGAACGGGATGTTCTGAGCAAGAGAAATCAACCTTTATAAAACTGTTTAAATAATTCAAGGATGTCTTTGCTTGAACATACGATGATTTAAAAACTTTTGACCCTAATATTATACAACACATCATCCCCATGAAACCCCAGACTCAAACTTTTCAGCAGAAGCTGAGAAAGATGCACCCTAAGCTCGAACCAACGGTCAAGAAAGAACTAAACAAACTATTGAATGCAAATATAATCTTCCTAGTAAGACACACACAATGGGTATCTAATCTTGTCCTTGTAAGGAAGAAAAGTGGCGAAATTCGACTCTGTGTCGATTTTTGAAATTTAAATCGAGCGTCTAACAAAGACAATTATCCTGTTCCTCCAATGGAACAAATTCTCCAGCAAGTATCCGATTCTGAAAGATTGTTGCTACTAGACGGTTTTCAGGGTACAACCAGGTCCTCATGTCTCCCCCAGCCCAGTTGAAAACCACTTTTCGTACCCCATGGGGTACCTATGCCTATAGAAATATGCCTTTTGGGATTATAAATGTCGGGGCCAATTTACAGAGAGCAATGGATATTTCTTTCCTCGGTCTCATCAATCAATTTGTAGTGGTCTATCTCAATGACGTCACTGATTTCTCCAAAAATAAGAGAGATCACTTATCCCGTCTGAGATTTGTTCTGCAACGGTGCCGCAAGTACGAAATCTCTCTAAATATTAAGAAGTATGTCTTTGCAGTGGAACCAGGAAAGTTGCTTGGATTCATAGTATCCAATTAAGGGATGATCATTGATCCTGAAAGAACTCAATTCATTTCCAAGATTCTTCCCCCCTCCTCCAAAAAATCTATGCAATCTTTTCTAGGTCAAATAAATTTTGTCATAAGGTTTGTCCCGAGTTTCTCGGAAATGGTGAGGCCATTACAAAACTTAATAAAAAATGATGTTCAATATCATTGGGGACCACAGGAAAGTCAAGATTTTGACTCCATCAAAAAATCCATAGTGGAGGCTCCCTCCCTGATGAGCCCTAATTTTTCACAAGATTTCACTCGTTATACATTCGCCTCTAATCGATCTTATGTCGTTGTGATGACCCAAAAGAATGATGAAAACAATGAAATTATCATTTCCTTTATGAGCTCAGCCTTCAAGGGAGAAGAGCTTAATTACCCAGTCGTATATCAATAGGTTTACCTTGTTTTTAAAGAATTAAAACATTTTCGATCATATCTACTGAAATCCAGAACTAAAGTCATTGTGCCTTACCCTGCTGTCAGAAACTTGCTAGTACAAAAAGAACTGGGTGAAAAATGGGCAGACTGGATGACATCGTTACAAGAGTATGACCTCAATATTACCCCTGTACAAATTGTTAGAGGCCAAGGTCTATGTAAATTAGTGGCCAATTCAGTTGAAGAGCAGCAGGGTCAAATTAATGTTTTAACTGAAAATCAACATACTCAAAGTCAAATTTATTGTGCACAAGATGTTGCTAATTCTTGGTTTGATGACATTAAGTTTTATCTAACACATGGTTCTGCTCCTCATCATCTTGATCTGAAAAAGAGAAGAGCATTAAGACTAAAATCTACCCCTTTCCAGCTAGTAAATGGTGTATTATTCTGCAAAAAATTTGATGAAGTCCTTATGCGTTGTCTGGAAAGAGATGAAGCAGATAAAGTGTTATATGAGTTGCATGCAGGAGAAGCTGGTGGGCACTTATGTGAAGACACTATTGCTCACAAAGTATTAAGAGAAGGGTACTATTGTCCCACGCTATTCAAAGATGCCCATACATTATGTCGTAAATGCATAATCTGCCAAAAGGCTTCTGGACGAGTGCAGAAGGCAACATTCCCGCTGCAACCTATTTCGGTAGATTTACCTTTCCAGCAATGGGGTCTTGATATCATTGGCCCTGTCAACCCCACTTCCTTGCAGCAGCTTAAATACATCATTACAGCGACGGACTATTTTACCAGATGGTCTGAGGATGCACCATTAAAAGTGGTAAACACCAGTCAGGTAATATCTTTCCTTAATTCAAACATCATTACTTGATTCGGTATTCCTAAATGTTTGGTATTCAATAATGCTTCCTATTTTTCATCCCTCGATATGAGTGCCTTTTATTTGGAAAAAGGGATAAAACTGAAATATTTTGCAAGCTATTACCCTCAAGGAAACAATTGGCAGAATCGACAAACAAAAACCTTATCAAAATCATCAAAAGGACAGTTTCCGAAAACCACAAAAATTGGCACAACGCACTTTTTAATGCAATCTAGGCTAATAGGGTGACTCTGAAAACCATTGTTGGTAATTCCCCCTTCTTTCTCATTTATTGAAGAGAAGCAATTCTCCCTCCTCATGTCCTACTTCCCTCGCTGCAATTAGAACAGAAAGTTCAGGAAGAGAATTGTCCTCCTCTTGAAAGTCACATTAACACTTTGTTGAAATTAGAGGAAGTGAGAACATGAGCGAAAGAAATATTGAATCAGCATCAACGTATTGTTAAAAGATGGTTTGATTCAAGTTCTTCAACGGATAGGAATTTTGAGGTGGGAGATTTAGTGCTCAAATGGGATAAACCTCATGAAGGAAAAGGGGAACATTCCAAGTTCCAAAATTTATGGTTAGGGCCCTTCTTGGTCGCTGAGAAACTAGGTCCCAGCTCTTTCTGCCTGCAGAATTTAGAGGGACATATAGACACCTTCCCGGTGAAAGGCCAAGCCCTCAAAAGGTATTTTTCATGACGATTCCCAGATGCATATTTTGTACATATTTTTTTGTTTTTTGTTATTTGGTTTTGTTTTCTGGTTTTTGCTGCTTTGATTTTCTTTTATTGTTTGTTTTTATCACTTTCTGGATAAAACATGCTCGTATCACAATTTATTTCAAAGAAGGAAAACATAATGCTTCATCTTAAAACAGTTGTCAAGGATTGTCAAAGCATCAGCTGCTATAATTTCCTAAAATGGAGACTAGTTAAAGAGGTTTTTCTGTTGAGAATTGATTTCTTGGTTTCACTTTGCAATTATGAGCAGACACGACTATCATTAAAAGCTCTTTATGTTGTCCCTTCTTTTAAGAAAGCGACTCAAGGATGCCTTCCTGTCCTCGAAAGATTAGTTTCATCAGTAAACTATTTTCAGATCATAATGAAGGTTATCAAGAAAAAAACTTAAAAGTCTGGAAAATAACAAGTGTTGTAAAAACCGAGATTTTTCAGCGTCACCCCACTCTCCGGAATGTCTTTAAATTTATATCAGATTGTGAATAAATTCTCGAGAGTTGTGGGAAGTGTTTGTAAACGCGTCGAGATACTGAACAGGTCTGCTGGAAGCGAGTAAATGCATGCATGATTCCAAGACAATTTCATTGGGGTACTGAACAAGCCCACCGGCGGCGAAGCAATGTCGGGTTCAAGAAAAATTCTCGGGTATAAATTTGGATATTGGTCATAAGAATCCTGCATTTTGAATTGAAATTTCTTGGATAGGATAGAGGCATAAGAGTGGGTTAATTGACATCCCTGCCGAGGCTATGGATGCCTGCTGGCAGAAATGGCCCTGTCAGTAGTATCGGAGCCATTGACTTGAATATCGTGGCTCTCATTTTTAAAAAAATTGTCATCGTATTTAATTTTAAGAGAAAGGTGTCTAAAGATGGACCGTGTAATGATTGTCGAGATGCTTGATGTACTTCATCTATCCTTTGATCTTAAATCATTCTAACAATCCTAACCTGAACTCGTCGGTGATGCAGAGATAACTAATTCTCCCAACAAGTCGCCATTGTTGGTAGCTCCACAATATTTTTACTTCTTTAAGCAAGGAATAATAAATTTTGTAGCTGTCTCCGCTTAATCACATGAACATTGCTACTTGAAAGATGAGTTTTGGGCTATAAAAATCTTTTATTTTTCCTGGTTCTCGTTTTCATGTTGCATTCATGACTGAAAGAATGAACGAAGCATTGAAACTTGTGAATTTATTGCATTTGAATTTAAGGCTTATTTCCCTAGGAGAATAAATCATCATACAAAACTTTTTGAGAATGATATTTTTCTTTAAGACCTATCTCATGAAAATAAATTAGTTGTTTTACAATTACTCATTGTTATGAGGTTTACTCTAGACCTTTAAATAATACACCAAGAATTGATTGATATTAAGATATGAGTTTGTTTCATGTATGATTCTTGATAAATCCTCTCTTTGGTTGCTATGCTTTGATTTGTCAAGCACCTTATAATGAGCAACTCCACCCTTTGCACAATGATGATACTTAAATGCATCTGGTCGTATTCTGTACTCTGCTGATAGTGAATTTTTGAAAATGACATGTCCATCATTTCAAGTTAAGTCTCGAACTTTTTTCTGTACCCTCAGTGATTCATTACACAAAACGCTTGATTCTCTTATGAAACCCCTTACTCCATTTAATTCGCGCAAGGGTTTTATTTCCTTGGTTTTAGCCTTGGTTCTTTCTGTTTTGTGAAACCCTTCTTGCTTACAGTGGATTATGTTGCTTCCGTGACTGCTTTTCTGAATCCACATGGCCCTTTTTGTCCGTATTGAACCAAACGGCTCGCAAATCTTGCTCCTATATGACGACACAAGGGAAGACCTTAAGGGTCAAGGCTGGCTCGAATTCCTTGAGAAATTTCAAGGTTACAACTTGCAAGTGGCCCAGGAATTCACTCTCTCTTTCAATGGATGCCGATCCAAAGTAGGTGACATTCAAGTTGAAATCACCAAGGATTTTTTAAGCTAGGAAACAGGTCTTTGTTGGCAGCCAATTCACATTTTCCCATTGTCTTATAAGCTGCCTACACCAATGTTTCGCAAACATCGATTTTTCGTCGCAATTTTTAAATGAACGACACTTTTATTCTTTGCACCTTTTCACACGCCTATCTTCGTTTTGTTTTCACGACTGTAAGTGTGAAAACTTAGTCCTTCAAAGTCGCATTAGAATCATTGTTTGAATTGTCGTCATCCTTCTGATTGATATGCCCTTTGCGCTTACTTTTCACTTATCATTTTGCAGCTGGAAAAACTTTCGAACTATACTCATTGGACATTTTTTTATTGATTATGTGACTTGGTTTCATTATGTTTGAAATGCTTTGGATTTACATGTTTCTTATTTGGCCTACTTAACCATTGGTTTCACAACAATGCATAGGCGTTATGCTTAAATCTTTCACATATGTCTTTTGATATAATCAGTATGTTAATGTTTTCATAACTATTGGCATGTTGAAGACTCTTTGGCACCTTGGTTAAAATACTTATATGAGTTGTTACAATACATTGGGGCATGGTTGATTATTTGATTTTGGTTTCAAATTGAATGATTTATGGCTTAAAACTATGGTGTAACGTAGATTACGCGTGTTGGTTTATAACTCACCATTGGTTTCATTGGTCGACTAATTCACGTAATGGTTGAACTATGATTTAATGGGTAGAAAATATATGTAAACTGTCAATTGTACAACTGATATGATATTTATGCATGGATTTACTGCCTTCTACCACCCTTGCACACTTTGCATTAATGCCTACCTCCTTACAGGGTTACCTCTGTCAATTTTTTGGGTAAATCTATGAGTTTTGAGTCCTGTGTATACCTTGACCAAACCCTACCCAAACCCCTGTCCACTGTATGTTCTATCCTGGATCTGTAGGGAAAATTTAAACCCCATGGTGTTCAGAATCAGTTTTGGTTTCATTATTGCCAGAAAAGACTGTTTAAGACTGCCCCCGTAATTGCCTCCAGAATCACGGTTTTGCGTGAGAAATTCTGGGCAAACGGTTTTGAATTAGATCAAACCGTTGAAAACCCAGAACCTTTTTTAGCCCCTTTACCCTCAATAAGAGCGGTTTCCTCATAAATCGAGCGGTTACAGAGATCTATCTCATGTTTTTCAAGTCAATTTTCAGATCTTCTCAATGGCTGAAGGGAACGTATTGGGTTTGTGTGCATTTGCCAGAATGCTTATCACTTCTCCAGATCTGTGCTTCAGAACTCCCTCTCACATGTCTTGCCTCAACTTCATGTTGAAACCCTTGATCAATCCACAAATTCATCAAGCAGTCTGTCAACAAATTTCAAAACAACAGGCTCTGTTATTTTAATGGAGAGGCAACCACTGCCACTGTCAGCTCGAAATTATCTTGACCAAATCGAATCGTTTGTTTTACTTCCCAGGTATGTATTTCAACATCATTTTAGATTTATGAGCTTGCTTGAATTAATATAATGAATTGGGTTTTTCTTTCAGTTAGATCTGTTCATTTTAATTCGAAATGGTTCTGTTATGATTTGATCATGTATAGTAGATTCGTTTTAAAATTAAAAATAGTCACGATTTGGTTATGTGATTTTGTCATGCCCAGTTTAGTATAAGCAATTGATTAGTTTTGATTCGGTTTGTTTTGTTTGGTTTCGATTGGTTTCATTTTTCCCTAACAAACTCAAAACGATCCTGTTGATTTCGTGCTACCAGGAATGACTCTGTTCTGTGTCAAATCATTATTCTCGTTTGAGTTTTGGTTACTTTCGACCTGTGTATAAGTTCTATTTGCTAAAATCATGGAAGCTGTGTTCATTCATAACAGCCTCAAACTGTTTCGATTCGTTTGATTGGATTTGCAAGTCATTCATGTGTGCCATGATTAGCATGAGCATTTTTTCATGTTTAATATAGCTTTATCAATCTGAAAAATGATTCTGTTGATTTTATTTTGGATTTGAAAACAATATTGTCAATGGAGAAGGAGACATAAGCTATTGCATGGAAAATATGTTAGCTATGACGATTTCATTTAGTTTATGAAGAATGATTTCGATTATGTTTGTTCCGAAATGGAAATAAAAATTATGTGACAGATCGTACAGATCTTGTTATCATTTTATTGATTCAATTATGATTTCTGTCTGTTCAAAATTGGTAAATAGATTTGGCTATTTCTGACATGATCAATTTTCTATGTGTTGATTTAGAAATTAGATATTTGTTTAAAGATTTGAATATAATTCTATTAGTTTTAATAGATTTAATACAGTTCTATTTTCAAATTAGACTAGCTACAGAATCAGAGGATTCTGTAGCTAGTCTACAGGATTAGATTTTTACCATTTTATTAATAAAATATCCCTCTAACTTATCCATTTCTGACCTGTTTCAGGTGAATTCGAATTGCTTGGGATTTGATGGACAGTTTAGAGGATATTTGGATGATTTAGTTTCATTTTAATTTCCTAGTTTGGTTGATCTTGGGAATATCTTCCCAGATTATGTAAACAGTTTTATAACTTCCATAGGGAGGTTTTACCCTGTGGAAAAAACTTATAAATACTTATTATTTTTGTAATAAGAGCATCCTCACTTGTGGGAGATCCAGACCATGCATTTTTAATAAAAACTGAGACAAAAGTTGATGTTCTGCTACAACTTTAGCTTTCATAATATCAATCTTTTGTTTCATGTTTATGTTTATCAATTTGTATTTGATTAGTGACTACTTTAGCTATCACAGTCTTCTGCGAAATGATATGATTGAATTAATGTGATACATGCCTGATTTCTTTCACTTATTTAAATAATGAAACAATTACTTAGTTCAGCTAATGAATGACAGATTTCTCTTCTTCATCAATTGAACTATCATTTATAAGTCTTCACATACAGGTTTATCTAATTGTAGAGATTTATAAATTATAAGATTGTTGTTATTTTTTATGTCTTGTTTGTCGTGTGATCAAACTTGAAGATAACTGCAACTTATTGTTTATGAACATATCCTGGATAATTCGGTGCAGGTTTCCTCCCTCCGATCAGCTAAAACAATCATCATACACAGGGAAAATCTGGAGCATTTCTCCAGGTCAGTTTGTAATTTATTTTTGTTAATTTCTTTAGTATACTATTAGTATTTTAGTTAGATGTATTTGTAGTTTAGATTAGTGATTTAGTTTAGTTAGTCTTTGTTTTATTTCTGTTCATAAAATTATAAAATCAACAAAAAATATCTCTTTCTGTCTTAGGGAAGAATATCAATGAGTTTTTCAGGTTTTATTTAAATCTGTAAATTGTAGATTACTGTACATTTTGTGAATAAGTTATATTTCAGTTAGTAGTTAGATAGTTAATTAGTTAGAGTTAGTATAGTAGTAGTTAGTAGATTGTATAT
>SNQJ01S0226568.1:0-14600 GCA_010110895.2 Picea sitchensis | reverse complement strand
TATTGATGAGTCATAGTTGATGAGTAGTTGATACATGATTGGTACATACTTGGTACATGGTTGGAGGCACTTGTTAGTAGTATTGTTGACACATGGCATATGGATGATGTAGCATATTTGTCTTGGTATATTATTAGAACCACGTATTGATCTTGGTGAAGATTATGAGTTGTTGTGTTATACTTGGTTGATGCACATCTTTGAGAGTTGTCTTGGTGAGTAGATATGATTTGGCTGATAAGATTGATGAGACAGGTTGTTATGTTATGTTGTTTGGATAGGTTGTTGTGACAGGTTATTTGTACAGGTTGGTGCATGATTGATGCACTTGTTTATGGTACAGGTTGGTGCATGATTGATGCACTTGTTTATGGTACAGGTTGTTTCGTATAGGTTGGTGAATGGTTGATGCACTTGTTTATGGTACATATTGATTACAGGTTGAGGTACAGGTTGATGCATGGTTGATGCATGGTTCAGGTTATTGGTACAGGTTGGTTGCAGGTCAGTGGTACAGGTTGGTACAATTTTACAGTGGTATATCTCACAGTGATAGTCTGACAGTGGTTTCATCATTCTACTTCTACGATAGGACATTTGGATGGGGCAAGTACAGGTGGTTGTAGCCAGAGAACATAGGGGGTTGTAGCCTCCTTATGGTTGTAGCTAGAGAATTGTGGAGTTGGAGCTTCCCTCAGGTTGTAGCCTGAGAAACTAGGGGGTTGGAGCCTCCTTCCAGTTGCAGCTGAAAAACAAAGGATGTTGGTGCTTCCAATGAATGTAATTCTTAAAGACATATAAGAAAAATCATTATGTGGTTTTCTCCCACTTTGGGTTTCCACGTAAAATAGTGTTGTGTTGTGTATGTGTGTGACTTCTCATTTGTTCATTGTTTATTTACTCTGCAACTATTGAATGCTAATGATACATTGATATCACACTTGCATTTTATGGTGAAAAAGGATTAAATTTCTCTATTACTGACTCACCCCCCCTCTCAGTGATCCAACAAAAGCAAGTCCTGATTTTTGTTCTCACCTAAGATTTATCCATTTGCAACAACAAAATTGGTAGTAAGTTTCTAGATGAAATGCATGTACTATTGATATTTAACAGTATAGAATTCAAATAATATTTCTTATAGACCAAACCTTTTTCATATGATTCACTTTGTAATAATCCATCATGTAGTAAGTGGTTTGATGTTATCCACCATTAGTTATTTGATATCCTTGAAGAATTTAGCTAATGAGTTCACAATGAAGTTTGAACTCTTTTCCAAAAATAGAAGGATATCATGACTAGAACCCCGAATCATGTGTTTATGTGTACCCATACCGGTAAAAGAAACTAAGAGACTTGTGACACTATAAATTCATTTTCCTTCTTCGTCATCCTTGTTTATAAGTTTTTTCTTTTTCCATATTGTCACAAAAAATGCTCAATTAAGTTTTAGGGTATTTATCTAAATTCAATATAATATTTCATACATAGCACGTCTCTTAATTGAGAGGAAAATCTCTCACCTCTTTTGTGTATTGCATCTATGGGTATGCTTTGGTTGCAAGAGAGAAACATATAAAGATATGAGGGTTGAGTGTTTGATCCACCATCACAACAACTTAGTTATATCATGCTTATGTTATTTCATGTTTCGCTTAGGTTATTTGTTAAGTAACAAAGATATGCAAATATAATCAACAAAAGAGATACCAAGAATAATATGAAAAGTCTCATTTATTATTCCAAAAACCCTTATGGTAGGGAAACACCATACAATATATCCTATTATGGAAGGGATCCTCTCATGTTCACTTGCCTCTTCAAGGGGGAAACCTCCTAACGAGTTACCGCTCCAAATATAATACTTCTCAACTTGTCTCATTACATTACTTGAGGCCCTTTATATATTACTATCGACCACTAAGAAAATTCTAGAGGATGAACCTTCTAGAAGTAGAACCTTTTGATAAGTCCTCTTACATTTATTATGTTTATACTAATGTATCTAACTACCATAGTGGGCCTTATTTAATAATATAGTGGACCTATTCCACCTTACATTGAATGGTCTCCATTATTATCATTATAGGCCCTCTAGGCCCCCTACTATCTCTCTAGCTACACTATATTCCCTTTCCCTTATGAAAGCATTGTCCTCAAAGACAATTTTGTCTCTTTTTGCATATTTTTTCTAGGGAAGAAAAAGGGAGGCACACTTCACATTCAAATCTAAAACTTTATGAGAATAATTTGGCAAAAAAAAAAATTATATTTTAATTCCTCTCTAAAAATACCCAATTTCAAAAAAACAATCAATCGAAACGAAGTCCAGGAAGTGAAGTTATCAACATTTTAAATTTGACAAATTTTCAGGGTTTTTACGAAAAAAACCACGCTATTTGCACAGTAAAGTTATTTTTAAGATTTGGTTTTTTGTTGAATATTTATTCCAAGAAAGATGTATTTTAATGGAAAGGATGGTGGTCCTAGTATTGAAGAATATAGAAAAAAATATAAAGTCATTACGGGGAAATCTATGGTGTGTTTTTGTATGGATAAATTTAATGGATGATACTAGGGTATGGTAGAATGGCATTAACTCTAAGGAGATTCATGCACTTTTAGATGAAGAATTTGAAAATGTATTTTAAGATAGGTGGTCTCATGTTGGGAAAAGGGATACAAAGAGCACCAAGGGTTTATTTTCATGCAACAACTCTATATTACAAGTTCATGGTTGTATTCATAAAGAAAATGTAATTGTTTCTATTAACCCTAGTTGCTAGAAGTTTTTTATCAATGTTTAGTTGGTTAATAAATTGCAAATTCCAGTAAAGAATATTCAAAACACATAGGTTGTTGGTGAAAATGTTCAAATTTTTAAATATTTGATGCTCAATACGATCAAATATTTGTTGCATGTATATTTTTATGCTATAGATATGGATGATTTGGATATTGTTTTGAGATATCCTTGGATAGATTAAGTGGGTACAATTAATATTAATTTGAAAAAGAAGTTATTGAAGTTATGGTACAAGAAAAAGAAAATCACATTGCAGGATGCGTCTCTTAGTAAGAATGAAGGGCCCACAATTACAAGAAAATACGTTATTGTAGAGTCCGAAGTTGGATCAGAGACATATTCTGCCTAAGGAGATGAGGCAAAGCTATAGGAAGGTAATAATAAAGAAGACAAGGAGATAATTGACTCACAGGAACACAGGAACATCATGTTGAAGAGGGAGCTCACCACTCCCTATAATCGTCAACAAAATGGTGTAGCAGAAAGAAAGAATAGAACTATTATGGAACCAATAAAGACTATGATTCATGATCAAGATATTCCAATGCACTTATGGACTGAAGCAACAAGAACATCATTATACATCCAAAATAGACTATCCTTTAGTGCACTTGGATTCAAAACTGCTGAAGAAATGTTCACTAGAAAGAAGCCAGAAGTAAACCATCTCAAAATATTTGGTTGTCCAATATTTGTACACATTCCAAATGAAAAGAGAGCTAAGTTGGATCCTTTAGGAAAGAAGGGAATATTTGTTGGATACTGTGAGGTCTCTAATACCTTCATAATTTACATACCAGGTTACCATCATATTGAGATCAATAGAGATGTAACCTTTGATGAATATGCAACACTCAAAATATCAAGGAAATCCCATCTTGAAGAAGTATTTGAAGAAGAACCTGTAGCTCCCAGAGTTGTAGAACCCATGAAGGAAGTTACACTTACCCCTGATGATAATATTCCAGAAGATCATGATATGATAGAATCTTAAGAACCTCCTTGTATGATGATCTCTCACAAGAGAAAGTCATCTTGGGAAAGAGAACTTATTCAAGATGCAAAGAAGTATGGTGCCCCAGAAGGAACCATGAGACAAAGCAAGAAACCTAAGACATTATCCAACTATATGGCCTTGATGTGTGATCTCGTAGAAAATGAACCTACTTTCTTTGAAGTATCCATTTAGAATAAATAATGGACGGATTCCATGACAGAAGAATACCAATCCATTATGAATATTGAAGTTGAATATATAAAGAATCATGTCTGCGGGTTGAAGAAATCTCTATACAAGTTGAAGCAAGCTCCTAGAGCTTGGTATGGCATAATTGACAGTTTCCTAATGAGCTTGGGTTTTACCAAGAGTAAAGTTGATTCTAACCTTTAATTCAAGGTTATGAATGATGAGCCATTTATACTGCTTCTATATGTGGATAATTTATTTTTAAGAGGATAAGAAAATATCATCACATATTGCAAGAAGAAGATCATTGTAGATTTTGAGATGAAAGACCTAGGGTCGATGCATTATTTCTTTGGTCTTGAATTTTGGCAGAGCCCAAAGAAGATCTTCCTTAACAAAGGGAAGTATGTAGTTAAAATACGGAAGAGATTTGACATGTTGGAATGTAAAGCCATGAACACACCCATGGAAACAAATTTGAAGATCCTAGTTGATACTTCGTCGGAGTTGGTTGATGCTACTCTCACTAGTACATTTGGGTCGACGACATGTTTGTAGAAATTGCCACTTTATATTGTCGGGAAAAAAAAAACATCGGACCCCCTCAAATGTTGTTTCACATGACATCGGTCTTCTGACGACACATATATCGTCTTTGTTGTGAAATTTCATATAGACATGTTTCGTCTCGGACTTCATTGTCCAAGCCCATTATGGATGTCGTTACAACGACGCCGGGACATCTCACCTACGACGCGAAAACCCATCAGAAGACTGATGGAAGTTAACGTCGGTCGTACAACATGTATGCTATATCAACGAAATCTCACTTGCGATGTTGACGCCATGACAATGACACTAGGGACATTAGAAGACCACCAGAAGGTAGTGCCAGTCTTCAGACATGTATGCTATATCAACGACATCTCACCTGCAACGTTGATGCCATGATAGCGACACTAGGAACGTCAGAAGACCACTGAAAGGTAACATCAATATTTGGACGTGTATGTTATATCCATGACGTCTCACCTGCAATGTTAACGCCATGATAGCGATGCTAGGGACGTCAGAAGACTGATGGAAGGTAAATTCAATCTTTCGATGTGTATGCTATATCAATGACGTCTCACCTGTGACATTTACGCTATGGAAATGACGCTAGGGACGTCAGAAGACCGATGACCTGTAGGTGTTTTAAAAAAAATAAAAAACAAACAAAACAATATCAAAGAGGCGACAAAGCATGACAATTGAAAATTTCCTCCATGGTTATATGTCAGTTAGGTGCTATTGGAGTAACCACTCCAATGGATTCCATTATTGAGATTTTTGACAAGTGATTTCATGTAGTCACAAACCTTTTTCTCGAACCTATTACATGCTCACAAGTATTGAAGGATTATTAATGGGGGTTCAAGTGGATAGAAGGATTATTCATAGATCTACCTTTCTTCATCATTTTTAATGGGTATCTTGTCAAGTTTTCCAGTAGTGTTTCCTTTTGGGGTTTTTGGCAAGTATTGACTTTCAAAAATGGCTTAGGGGTGGACCTCTTGATTTTTAATTAAAAATATGGCTTTGTCATGTGATGGAAAAAATCATGAATAAAAAACTTCTTGTGGAAGATTTTGAAGGGAAGATGATCTTGAACAAAAAGAAAATATACAAGAGGTGGGTGGAGAAATAGATCAAATAGATATTTCATAATGTAGCAATAATGGATGGGCACCTCTTTTTTTTGTCACCAATAACTTCAAAATATGTTACCTTAGGAAATAAAGTGCAAAAACTATTGTTTCCTTCAATTAATTTTGGTTGCAATTGACATGTACTTGCAATCAACAAAGGGAAATTCCACAACTATCAATTCCTATGTTATACCATTATGTCACTTTCTTCATCACTAAGAATCTATCGTTTCCTTGGTTGAAGATAACATACACGTGCCATCCAAAAGAACATAAACCACAGTTGTGCTACTGTAATGTAAATAAAAATTATGTGGTGCCTATATCCTACCACATACTTCATGCAATCAATGTTACTTTCTTGAATCCAACCACAAGATTTGACATTGCTTTGTATTTTTCTCATCACCTAACTCGTTTTGGTTTACTTGGTTGCTCCATGTTGGTTCTCCATTCAGCTTCAGAATGTTGAGATCCATATTTCTTGGTTGAAGGTAAGGAAAACTTACATGGGAGATACTCTCAAGTATGGCGAGTTTCTTATGGGGACACAATTCATGGAGGTGAGACACATTTACTCTTGGAGATTTACCTTCAAGCATGTAGAAATTATTGATAGAGTTACACTTCCTATTTTGGAGGACCCTTTGTTGTTGCTTTAACCTTGCATGTAAACATTATGAAAACAACTTCTTGCATTCCTTAAGGCTATCATGTTAGACCTTTGGTTATAATTTACAACATGTAGGGAAACTCCTTTGGATGTTATTTCTGACATATGCTATGTGGTATAGAGACAATGTAGGATGCCTCGTTTGGGGGTTATGACAATAGTGATGAGAGAGCACTAATTGAGGAGAGATTCCGTGTGTAAGTGTCACATTCAATGTAGGAGTTACTCTTACACATTGGGTGCACCACTTGGTTATGTTCAACTTGTTTTATAACAACATCTTCAGTTGGACCTCTATGAAAGAGATGGCCAGGTGCATTTAAATATAGTTATGAGTGAGTGTTTTTCTTGAAGGTTGTTGTAGAATCTTTTGTGTGATGCCATGCTAATGTGACGATTTATCTCTTGATTAATACAAATTCTATGTGATTGTTGTTGGAGATTTTCCTTGTTTTCTGAAATATTTTAGATTGTTTTGTGATGTAGAGAAGGTCCTACCTAGCTATTGTAGCTCATTGTCATACTTTCATGATTGTAAATTTATCTAGATAAGTCATTTTCTATCTGTTGTTTTGAGTTTCCCACTAAATATTGTGTTTGAACTCCTAAATTTACCTCACAAAAGTTTTCGTATATACATATTTGAATGTTTGATAGATGGAACCTAAGTTTTGAGTTTTAGTACCTATAGGTTTTATTCTTTAAGTGCATATCTAACCTATGAGATGAAAAATTGACATGGTATCAGAGCCATGCATCTATGATTTTATAGATTTGTGTATGGAATGTGTTATTACCTATGAGAGGAAGTTGTCAGAGGATCTCAAAAGGTGTGATACAAATGCTTCAATGATTGAAATTGGTCCATGCCTGAGCTAGGTGCTTGGACTTATGAGGGGTTTCAAGAGGCTGAGATGCTCATGACACTTATAGTGATTGGATTTTTGTTTATGCTTGATAGAGGTGATTTGTGATAGGTTCTTGGTTTGATCTGATTTTCGCTTGATCTATTTTTTCTGAATTGTGTTTAAGGAGAAGCAAGAATGGTTGAATCCCTATTAGGTATCAAAGAGTGTGACCAACTAGATGCAACTTCCAACTTTAATTTGTGAAAGTATAAATTGCAGATGTCAGAGGAGATGGAACTTTGGAGCATAGTCGAAGGAAAGGCCAAAGTACCCATCGATCTTATTGATGTGATATTTTGACCCTTTTTAACACACATGGATTTGTCGAGATAAAACCTTCAAAGCATGGTTCCCACCTTTATTTCCAATACTCTAGTTTGTGGTACTAGATACTAGATTCATTTTATGGTTTTTATTTATTTTTTGTTTATGTTGCAAAAACAAAATGAAGAAAGTAGACGTGGAAAGTAAATCCTACTACTAGGAACGAGCTAAAATTATGATTGGAATTGAAATGCTATATTACACAAGTCTGTGGAGCGAATAGTCCACCATTGTGAACTCATAGAATATTATGAGATTGGCTAGACTTGCAAGATAGTTGTAAACATCCCAGTCCCATCCCCATCTCAAAACAAAGTTAGAAAAGCACATGATAATAAGCATATGAAATTGAAAGAGGGAATATTCCACAACAACCAATAACATATACTCACATTAATGAACTGAAAAAAGTTATATACGAAGAAGATAGCTCACAAAATTAATAACTGTTAAATTTTGTACTAAGTCAATCCTAATAATGCCCCAAACTTAGTTACAAGATAACTTGCTTACAAATTAAAAACTTAGCTCAATTAAATTTTTTGAATACAATTACAAAGATGAAACATTTCCCACCTAGATCACATAAATAAATAAAAATAGATTATTAAGAAACCCTTATTGCTCCATAGAATCTACTACATGTTCATGGATCACGACTCTATTAATGAACTGAACTGCATGAACAATGGTCTTCTTTCATTAATACTTTCAAATACTTTTTCTTGGAATTGCATCAATAGGAGATTTTCATTCTAAACTAAAGTCAAAAGGGTGTTGGAGCATGGAAATAACTCATCCTTTATTTTTGACTTATTGATATGAGAATTTGAGTATGATATCTCTGCAAGTAGATATTTTATCGATTGAAGGGTTTGGCCTATCTTTCATCTTTTTTGCACCCAATGGCAGTGGCACGACATCTTAGTATCTACAGTACAATGTTGAATATGATGATTCCAAGGATATTTTTGATGAGAACATGGTTCTTGTAAACCATGTGTCTATATTTTGTGAGTACTTTTATTTCCCTTCACCATTTTCTATGCATGCATATAACACTTCCATTAAAAGTAATAAAAGTCTTGTTCAAGCATGTAATAGATCTTTTAATAACAACATTGAATGCAAAGAATGACTCTTAACTTGATTGAAACAACATGAAAATAAAACCTTGAATGTGCATTTCGAAGGATGAAGAGTCATTATAGCCAAACAAACTTTGAATATTAAACAATATTTCTCGTTGGGAGAGATGAAAAATTTATGAAAACATGGTGCCAAATAAGCTTAAAAGCCATGAAAAGACATTCTCGTTGTTGTTTAAAAAAGAGGACAATTGGTAGGTATCACCAATATGTCAAAAACCCATGTGGATGAGGCTCAAACAAAGAAAATGAGCTATCTTGAGCTTCAAATGTTGGACTAATGAGAATTTTATGGAGTAGTTAAAATGCCTAAGTAAAAAAGATAAATTTCAAAAATTCCAATGCTATTTTGGGGCAATTGCTTTAAATGGATTATAGATTTTGTTTCAAGAGGTGAAATCAAAATTTGTCATAGACCTATTTTAGATAATGAATAAATCCTTCCATAGATTTATAGGAATCATCTTGTCATGGCCTTTGAAGCTATAATTGGAGAGTTGTTCAAGAAGGGACAGACCTTGAAGAACTACGTAGTCTTGGGGCTTGTGACAATGATATCTTCCAATCCATAAACAAAATTGAAATCTGTAAAAGTTCCATTTTAGATAGAGAAAAATCCTTCAACATGATGTGTGCTGAAGCTATGCAAATTTTGTAGCATAGTATCTCTTTTTTGCCTCATGTTTTCCCACATTCCAGGAGATTTTATTGCATGAGACTTTGAATCTTCCCCATTGTGAAATATTTAACCTACAAACTGCAATGGATGTAGAAGGGAATATCTTGGTCTTCTCAGTGATTTGGAAAATTAAAGGGGAAAAAGAGAGAACGAATGAGCCTTGGAGGTTTTATAGATGAAATGCGGGTGAAATCCTAAATATTAGGGAATTCACCACCAAAGGAAAATCGCTTAAAAGGACTAATTGATGTATCATATTGAAATCCTAAAAGAATTATAGGGAATTCGCCACCAAAGGGAAATAACTCTAAGGATCAAAATAAAAGTTCTTCAAATGAAAGTCCTTTATTTTATGGCTCAAAACAGATCACTAAAACGTTGTTGTATCCATGAGATGACTCAAAGGTAAAAATGAACTATGGGAACAGATATGGCAAGACAAATATGAAACACACATAGAAGGAGATGATCTTATTAGGATGGATGGTAATAGTACATGCTCCATGATCTGGAACAATGCCTAGAAAAAATGAGGCATTGTACAACAACACTATTTATGGAACTTTTTCTCAGTTTATTTGGCCTAAACTAAACTAAATAGATGCATGAACTAACACTTCATCAATCCCTACAAGAAGCTAAGGTTTCATTCACTCAATATAAATGGACATGTATATACCATTACTATATGCAAGGAGAGAACATGACAAGTACTAAACATATGATATATCTCAATAAATTATCACATAGCAAACCCTGCATTAATAAATAATCACATAACAATTCATAAACATTAAACATAACCAGAATTGATGGCTATATAAACTATGCTGAAAGGAKAAATCACACCTAATCTGATGAACTGGTTGAGACAGTTGGAATGGTTTCCCTCRCGTGTATCTCTTCAGCTACATGACACTCTGTTTGTCTTGATATTCCCTCACTCGACGAAGAATGATCTTAAAGTACCTGCCAAAATCATCCAACATCCATAAATATATACAAAATGAATACAAGTCATATTTGTAGCGCATTATTTACTCTAAGATGCATTTTTATGAGAGTTTCATACATACCTGAATGAGCTCCTCTTGGTTTCAAGAATAATTTATTGGAGCCACGCCTCTAATATTTGATCAAACTACCTTTCTTGATTTGAAGTAGCAGCAACGAAGTCAACATTGACTTTGTTGTTGCTTTGTTGGATCGAGGGAGGTTTGCTCCAAGATTAAACGACTCCAATAAATTATTCTCTACTGAAGAGGGCCAACCACATGAAGGTGGAATATCTTATGGCCCCTCCCCCCCTCAAATCACTCTCAATTCCCCAATACCCAACATATAAATCTATTGAAATATTTACAGCAAAAACAAACATATATACATACCAAATGAATGATTTGGAAAATAATAGGTCTAAACTCAAATGTAATAATAAAAATGGTCTTAATGTAAGGCTGGGAAAAAATGAAATATGGTGAAAAGTGAAGTAAAAGGTTGGTAAAAGAATGGCATTTTGGCGACCCAACAAGTACAAAAAAGTATTTCATAGAAAATAGATTTTATAAATAGTTATTAAAATATTGTACATCATCATTTAGTTTTAGCTGGCCTCTTCTTCTTAGCTCTAAAATTCCTAATCATTTCATTAATATCTATGTCTTCATTCTCTAGGTTCTTCAAAATTTTATTGTGATTACATCCTGTCACGCAAAGCACGCCTAGTAGCGGTGTACTCACATGGTAATGGAGGCCGATGTGATGAGGCATCACCTACAAAAGAAAAAATATATAAAATTTAGATGGCCAGTTTTTAAATATCATTGAACAAGTTCAATAATATTAAAAAAAACACTTGCACTGTCATTATTTACCTAGTGCACTGGTCGGCACTGTTGGAATGGTTTCCCCCGCATGCTCATTTTCAAATGTACGACCCTCAAGTACAACATTCTCTTCCATTGAGACCACAAACTTTATAAGTACAATCATAAATGTATAAGTAAAAAAAATAGAAGTACAAAATGTATAACTACAAAATTATTATGTATATGATTAAAATACAGTCATATTACCATCATGTGCCTCGAACGTAGCACCATTGTGGGGCTACACCCCAGTGGAATGGGACTACATGGGAGAACCATCTTCTGGTTCCAAACCGCTATCAATGCACTTATCTCCAATACTAATGGGTTGGTTGACAATGTTGCTCCCCTAATTAAAACAAAGTTGTAACACATTAAATGTATCAGTGATATCAAACATGATTGTATTATATTAATAATAAAGTTTAATGTGGATTGAATTTTATTTACCTTATCTTGCAAAGTGATTCTTGGTAATTGCCCCAATCTTTTCCATTGTTCAACTACAACTTTATAGTTTTACTTGTAACCAAGATGTAGGTATTCCTCTATGATTTTAGTACCAAACTCATCACCCCACATTGCATAAGAGTATGTATTTTTAATGTTATTAGTTGCAATTACCTAAAAGTTTGAAGGCGATAAAAATAAGATATTTGGGTGATTATAATTCGTGACTGCAACTTGTTGGCACGAGGGAAGACCCAGGGTTTAGCTCCAAGAGCACACCAACAAGACCTAACTACTGGCCCTTTCAGCAACACCTTCGAAGAAGATGCAGTCTCAACCGAAGTAGCTATGGGGGGGTTGCAGGACATAGATGTCTACAACCAAGGGGATATCAAGTGGATCCAATACAAGAACAACAAAACAATTATATATCACTTATTAGCTCAGATCTATTCCGCACAACTATCTATCAGGTCTAATACAATAATGCAATAACAGTATACCAAATGACAAAGAATAGAGCATAAATCACTCACAACACAAAATACACGTGGTTCACCCTCTCCCTAGGCTAAACCACGTATATTTTTCAGGTCCATATTTTCCTGAACCGCATTTTTCGGGACTGCATTATATTTAGGTGGTTTTTTGGCACATGGTTTCTTTGTCGATGGTTTTCTATTTCCGGTTAAGGAATTAGGGTTTTGGACTAATCCAGGTCATTGGGTTAGGGTTTTGGATTCCACTGGCTCTTATATGTATTTTGTATTGTAAACATTGTAACAAAATGAATGAATATAGAATATGCTAGTTTTCTCGGTTGGGTTTCTAGGGGAAAAATCTTTGTGTAATGTTTGTATTTTCCATTGTATCTTTTCTATTCTTTTCTGAATATCTGTTTACAGTAGATATTGCACAAGTTTAGAATTTACATCATCCATATATGTAAAGGAAGCAATTCTTAAGCTTGGTACCAAATATTCCATTGGGACAACGACTTCAATACCATACACCAACTTAAAAGGAGTCTGCATTGTGAGTTTCTTGCAAGTGGTTCTATAGGCCCAAAGTACCGCTGGTACTCTTAAATCCCAGTCATCTCTATTGACAATGCAAATCTTTGTTAGTGTTGTCTCCAAGATCTTGTTGAATTCTTCAACTGTCCCATTTTCTTGTGGATGGTAAGGCGTGCTCTTCTGATGGTGCACTGCAAATTCCTCAGTAAAGGATTCAATGGTCTTATTGATGAAGTGTGTGCCTTGATCACTCATAAGGATCTTCAACCATCCAAACTTGGTTATGTTGTCATCAAATATGAAGTGCGTAGCTGTAGTGGCACTACAGTCCTTAACTGCTCTTGCTTCGGCCCATCTAGTCAAATATTTTGTCGCAGTAATTTTTACCTTGCTCCTGTGTGATTTCCTAGTGGGTTTATAGGTCCTACAAAGTCAATGGCCCACTTCTCAAATTCCTGTAAGTTCAGCTGTAGTGCTAATGGAATTTGATCTCTTCTGGATAGTTTCCAAACTCTTTGGCATACATTGCAGGCTCTATAATAGTCCTTAGCATCTCTGTGTAGAGTAGGCCACCAAAGGCTAGCCCTAAGAATCTTCTGCGTAGTTTCCTTCCCTACGAAGTGTCCTCCTGCGATGCCTACATGAGCTTCGATGAGGATCAATGGTCGCTCTGCCTCCATAACAAACCTCCTCAATATCTCATCAGGTCCCATCTTGTATAGTTGTCCCGCTATACGTGAAAAGTCTGCAACACGCACTACTAATTGTTTCTTTTAGGTGATGGTATATTCACTAGGTGCCATTCTTGTTGACAGGAACTGGACTATTTCTGCGAAGTGGTCATCAATTTTTCTAATGGCTAGCAGCTATGAATTCGGCAGTGTATCCTCCAAACTAGTTGGCTCTTCTCCTTGTTCCAACCTCGACAAGTGGTCAGGACCTTTGTTCATTCTTCCTGGCTTAACTACGATCTCCAAATCATATTCCTGAAATAACATAATCCATATGCATATTCTCTCCCCCAACATTGGCTTGTTGAATAGGTATTTCCGTGTTGAGTGATCAGTAAACATTTTAAAGTGTCCTCCCAACAAGTATTGGTGGAACTTCTACAGCACATACACCATTTCTAGCCCTTCTCTTTCATTTGTGGTGTAGTTGATCTCTGTTGTTGATAGCTTCCTTCTAGCAAAGGATAACGAGTTATTGATGTCTCTTGTTCCTGGTTGTGCTAACACAACTCCTAATGCAATAGAAGATGCATAGACATGCACATGAAACTCCTTACTCCAATCTGGGAAAACCAGAATAGGCGCAATAACCATTTTTTGTTTCAGTGTGTCAAAGCTCTGCTGGCATTCTTCTGTCCAGTGAAATAGACAATCTTTCTTCAAAATATTCTCCATGGGTGTTATAATCTAGGCATATCCTTTAATGAACTTCCTGTAATATCTAGTATGTCCCAGTGTAGTGTGCAGTTCTTTGACCGAAGTAGGAGGTGGTAGATCAACTATAATGGCAATTTTAGATGGGTCTACCAGCAATCCATGCTTGCATACAATATGAACTAACAACACTCCAAATGGTGAGAAGAAGATTCAATTCTTCATATTCAAGGCAATTTGACACTTCCTGCATTTGTCCAACATTAGCCTTAGACATTCAATATCATTCTTCAATAAACTAAAAACAGTCCAATAATCAAAATATGCTTCTAGAAATTTATGTAGAAACTCCTTGAATGCTTCGACCACCACCCTGGAAAATATGGTTGGTGCATTCTTCAATCCGAATGGCATTACTGTATATTGGTAGGATCCCCATTCTGTGGAAAAGGTGGTCTTATGG
>SNQJ01S0226566.1:1514-14600 GCA_010110895.2 Picea sitchensis | reverse complement strand
AGCATCACCGAAAACTTCAATATTTTTAATTTTCATTTTTCTTGCAGCTTCTAAACCAAGTACTAAAGCCTCATATTCACATACATTATTTGTACAGTCTATATACCATTGGAGCCTATAAGAAAAGGGAATTACAAATTTATCATTAGGAGCGATAAGGAGTACTCCAGCCCCAGCTCCATGGTAGGAAGAAGCGCCATCAAAAAACATTTTCCATGTACCAGTATTATATACATTTTCTTTTATTTCATTTTTTTGAATTATTTCTTCTGTATCTTTATCATCTACATCTATCTCAAAATCATCATCTAACGATAATATACAGTTCCCTAAATCTTGATCTGCGATATACACTGGGTGATGTTTGGGATTTTTTGGGTCACTCACAGTGAACGCCATCCGAGTTTCCCTATATAGACGAGTGAATTGTCCTCCGAAAATAGGGATCGTAGCGTATGCCATATCTAACTGGATGGATCCTCCAAGATTAGCACCCCATGATCTGGATAGTAGCATTCCATATTTAGGGGGAATATCTGCAACTTCCACATCCATAAGGACACGTTTAGAGGGTATCTGGGCCAAGTTAACAACTAGGTCTTTAATCATCCCTATACATTTAACTCTCCTAGAATCAAAAGAATGCAAATCACCATAGGGTCTTATGACTTCGAGACCAAGTTTATCCATTATTTCTTTAGGCATGACATTATGTGAAGCCCCAGAATCCAACATACAGTTGTGTAAAAGGTGGTCAAAAATAGTAAGCGTGATATAAAAAGGAGCTACTGTATCTTTTTCCCCTTCTACGTGCGGACTGAAAACTATGATAGGTTTATCATCTTCTAAGTTAATTGCGTCTACCTGAATTTCCTTTTCAGAAAAATTAATCATTTTAGCTATTTGTTTTCGGTATACTGGATTTTTAGCTAATTCGACAAGGGGGATAGGAATTTTGATCTTGCCTATTTCGTTTTCTAAGTTAAAGTTTCCTAAGGCCTTGTCACTTTCAGTGTGTGGGGCTTCCATAACCTTTTTCTCAGTTTTACATTGTGATGTAACCTGATTTTCTTTTATCAGAGTTTGAGTATTTACAGGGGTAATTCCTATTGGCTCTAACTGTACAGGGTTATCTGGTGTATTTCTTTTTGCAGAATGTTTATCTTCAACCTTTGGGTTCTCCTCATTATTATCATTTCTAAGAAAAACCTTTTTCGTTTGAACATTAGGAAGATTTTTATTTCTCGGTCTCAGATTATATCTTCCCTGCAAATCAGCAATAATATCGTCTGCAACACTTTGATATGTATGATCATCAGTGGCATTATTGCTAACTTTCTCTTCTGATTTATTTTCCTTAATCAAAGATGCTTCATAATCTTGTATAGATAAATAAGGATACCTATTATCATCACCAAGATTACTAATATCTTCGTCCAATCCTTCAAACTCACCAAACTCTTCTTCTCCAATATAATCCTCACTCTTGAAGGGTACTTGAATTTTTTGATCTTCATTTTTTATCGTTTTATGCGGTCCTTGTGGTTCAAGATTTTTTCGGAAGTCTTTTCTGGGAAAATTATCCCTTCTAGGTTTGTCTAACTCCGTTTTTGAAATTTTGTTTGAGAGTTGTTGGATGACCCTAGCCATTTCATCTATTTTATCTCCAACAGATTTTCCTGACCCTGAAGGTCCACCTTGTTCTTTAAATTTTTTAATTTATTTATTCCCTGATGCCATCATGTTGGATTCTATTTCAACAACATCATCTTGCATTTTAGGGAGATCTATTGATCTTCTCTCCCTCAATAGTAAAGCAAAGTCAGGATCAAAATACCCAGCATAAGTTACTTTGGCTGAAGGTTGGGAAGGTTTAACTTCAGCTGGAATTTTATTATATAATTTATTAAATCTTTGTGTGAATTCCAACACAGACTCATAATTTTTCTTTTTTAGGGCTCCAAATTCTGTTAAGTAATAGAGGTGATATTTTCTCTCACCCCATTGTCTGATAAATGTACTTTCCATCTCTTCATAATATCTTAATGACCCAGCTGGTAAGGATCGAAACCAAGTTCTTACCTGTCCTTCAAAATTTTGAACAAGTAATTTGGAATAAACATCTTCATGTTCTATTCCATGTATATCTACAAATTGATCAAAAAAATTGATATGTTCTTGTGCAGTTAGATCACCTTCCCCTGTAAATTTAGGGAGGCTCTTCATATAGTTTTCAGGAAGATCATGAAGAGGGGAAGGAAGAACTACGGGAGCATACCTAGCATCCACTTTGGAAAAAATCATAGGAACTGGTATTTGACCCCCTCCACCTCCACCACCTGCTCCACCACCTCCTCCACCTCCTTGTCCCGCCATGGTTAGGTTTGGAACTGAAGTTGGGACAGTGTGTGGAAAAGATTCTTGGAAGACAAGAGACGAAACTTCGGGAAAAGAAAAAGAGTCAAAACAAGGGGGAAGTGAAAGTGATCGTTCAAAAGTTTCTGATGAATTGGAATGTGTAAAATTAGACCAATCTGTAGTATAAGTCGATAAAAGGATTTGTTTTATTGATTTTCTTGATTTTAAGATTTTTTCCGGATTAGAGACTGGCGAAGACTGTTTTCTATTCGGGTTTTTTCTGGTATTCTTACGGCTACTAGACAGTTTATTAAATGTGGAGTCGCCAAGTGAAAGATAATTTAGCCTTAGAAAGTTTTATGTTCCTGTTCATTGTCAAAAACAAAAAGTGTCAATGTCGTTCTTCCCAGGGAGATAATTCATTTTTTCGTTCCCCGACAACGGCGCCAAAAAGATGTTGTTCCTGAGTTTGTGTTTTAAGGCTATAAAACACACCGTCAAGGCATCCGAAACAGATTTTTATGATAAGACTTTAAAAATAAAGAAACAAAGGGAAACTAGATCAGATTCAGTTTCTCAACTGTCTCTGTCTTGCTTCACGTTGCTCTTGGATGCTAATGTCACGTTCGATATCAGCCCACGATCTTTCTAACTCAGCCCTATTGGTTGTTGTTTGCAGAATAGTGTTAAATAAGTTTAGGGCAATGCTGGTTTGATCTTGAAGACCAGGTTCTACGTTTGGTTTTCTACCACTAGGGACTGTCATGGGTGATGGAGTCTTTAAAGGTTTTGTAAAAGGGTTTTTATCAATTGGTTACTTTAGATTTTCAGAGATGGTATTAATGAATCAACTTTAAAATATAAAACAGTAAGGTAAAAACACAATCAAGGTCGTTTCCTGGTTTTGCAACAATTTTGAGGTTGTAAATGATGGAACATAATATAAAGAAATATAAGGCTTTTATTTAGAAAGAATCTTATACTTCAATGAACGATGATGAAAGAAAAACAATATCTCTAACATAATTAGATATTAAGGAACATAAAGTTTACAGGTCTTAAAATCACTAAAGCAATTTCAGAGGAAATACTCTACAACATTCAACATCCAAACCAATTTGAAACGATAAACACAATGTATACAACTTCAAATTGATTCACTTGTTAGAGGCACACATTTAGAAGAAAATTTAACAAAACATGATAAACAGGGGAAGGAACATAGTCACAAAATTGCAAGATCCAGAATCTTGTTTGCAATTTCGATTCCGATAAACTTCAAAGTTGATATTACAAAAATTGGCTTTTCTCCAAAATTTCTGAAGCCCTGTTTCCGCCTCTTGAAACTAAATTTATACATTTTTATCAAAGTCTTTCGTTGGTAATTAACCAACTTCCTAATATTACGGTTGCATAGACTAATGTCAACCGTTTACAATTTATTTCAAAATTATGAAAATACAGTTATTTACAAAATCTTAAACTTGTATTGAAGAGCTTTCTTTATCCGCCTCAATATATTGAACATATTTCTCTAAAAAGTTTACCAAGAATTTTGGAGCCTCGGGTACTTCATTTGCTTCAAAAGAAAAGAAACTTCTTTGTAAGCATGGAAATTGGCTTCCTATTGTTTTCTCTGTGAATTTAACTTTCTCCAATTGTGAACTTGGAGCCATCATCCACTTCTCAATTTCTGCAATGTTGACTGCTTTAATATTTGAGATCTCCGCTTTCTTTTCTTCAAGTTCTTCTTTTATTTTCAGCTGATGCATGTTGATGTCGATTTCTCCTAACAACTCAGAAAAACCATCTGTCCCGGTCTATACTGAATCTTTTTCAATAGAATCAAAGATCTTTTGACAATCTTCATTGACTCCTTTTGTCATTCTTTTATATCCTTCCAATTTTGTTTCCCAAACCTTTATCATTATGTCTCCTTTCAACAGCTCCGAAATGGATAATTTATGTGATTTTCGAGTTTCTTCTCTTTGCAAGGAGGTTATTATCTTTTGGAAGGAATTTCTTGTTGCTTTAGCTTCTCTTTCTTTTTGCGCTACCTTTTCCATAGACCTTTTGGATTCTTGAAAATAATTCTGGATGATTTCCAGATTACAGAATATTTTTTGTTGTTCTTCCTCAATATTTGCATATATATCTGATGCTTTAGTTTTGAAATGTTCCATTTCAATCACTTGATTAGTAATTGAAATGATTTTATTTTGCAGAGATTTATTATCATTGCTCAGTCTTTGCACTTGTTCTTGGGTAACCTGTATCATGTTTTTTGCCTCACCCAAATTTTCATTTAATTTTTGGATTTCTTGGATGTCTTTGAGTCTAGCTTGTTCTAGACCCTTTTGTATTCCCTAGCCGATAATTTTTTCATTTTCCTTTAACCTGTCTTGTAGCTGCATGATTTCCTGATTCTATATCTACTAATTTCACCTCGTTCATTGATTCGTCTTCTACCTTAGATTGGCCTATGTTTAGTAGGAAAAATTTTCCTAGATAAACAGGAAAAGATGGCCATGCCTTTTTCTGTTGAGCTTTTAATTCTAGCCCAATACCACCATTTACTAACTGATAAGCCGCTTCTCTGCATATCAACCTGTCTGGTAAAATTTTTGGAAGTGCGTGAGGCGGAATGGAACAACCATAAACCCTCACATAGGAGAAATTTTCCTCGATGAACCAGTATTAGAAATACAAGGGGGCTCGCATCCCAGGAATAATTTGTGCAGAGGGATAATTACATAATGACAAATTTCATAAAAAACATTTTTTGCATTTTTCTCCCAAAGAGTTGAATGGTACTTATGGACAGGCTCTGGGCAAGAAATATTCCAACTCCAGTTCATAAGTGGGAAAGGAGTCATAAAGAAGATGGCATCCATTATATAAGCTGACATATAAAATGCTACTAACTGTCCTTTAGACCAGGATGCTTTGTAATTCGTGACCTCTGACGTAAGGTTATCTGATAGAATTTTGTGCCAATTGAAACCGCGTCCCTCCGAAACTTCCTCTAAGAAAGGTGTCCAGTTTGCATTGAAGTGGAAAGGGTCCTTTCTTCCAAAAAGTCTGCATAACATCATTGCTACATACACCATATATTCATTCAAGGAAGCTGTGGCATAAATTCCGTGTACATCGGCCCTAAATTTGTTTTCATCTCTGGCCCATCCTCTTATCATGTCAGGGTATGTTTGGCCACCTTCAATGCACTCTTTTTTTCTGAAATGCACCTACAAAATCCGAATTATAAGTGTGTCTATAACTGCGTGAGAGATTATACATTACTTGGATATGTTCAGGCATGAACGAGCCGATAACAACTCCTTGTTCATTGAGAATACTTCTGATCGGGACGTCTACTTTATCTAGTGTACAGGCGATCATATCGGTATATGAAACGAGTCTCAGGCGCACAACAACCTTATGAAGCTCGGTCTCGGCGATATCTCGGAGGTGATTATCTGAATTAGTGGCTGCATATTTCAGCTCCTCTTCTAGTATTTCAGCAATTCCATTCCACGACTTGACATTGTGTACCCCAGATGTTGTAGTGGCTGAAATAATATCACCTTGTGGTTGCTCTTCATTTTTCTTCGAAGCCTTTTTGGGTGCCATAGCTCTGTGTTCACTTGAAAACCTGTAACAGAGAGGAATTTAGCTTCGAAGTGATAATGTAAACGTTTCAAAATTCACTTTGAATATATCGTAAAAGCATTGAGATTTGTACCTCTGTTATGAATTTAAGGCTCTTAATGCAAAATATATTATCGAATATATGCATTTAATGTTCGTAATTAAGCTTTCTTAGTGTATTCAAAAACTTTCCAAATTGGATAATGTCGTTTTAAAGATCATTTATCAAAAAATTTACTTTAAACCTTGTTTATACGAATGATTAATTAGTGTTAATCTTGCTTTAAAATTTGAAAACACTTGTATCGGAGTTTCGAGACTTTTGATGTCAAGGAAATAAGTCATCGAAAAACCCCGATTGCTGAAATCGGGATATATTATTTAAGTTAAAACATTTTTATTGTCTTAATTAATCAAGATTAAACCTTTTCGAGATTTCATTAATCGGGAAATCGAGAATCGGGAAATCGGGAAATCCAATGATATGAAAACTGTTGCTCACAAAACCGCGAATCCCGATATTCCGATATGATTATTTACTCTTAATCATGATTAACATTAATTATATTAACTCCAAACTTCACTTTAGGATTAACTATATCGCGAAATCGACAAATCGGGAAATACGATGACAAGTTTCTTTGTTCTCACAAAATCGCAAATCTCGATTTTGCGATGAGATTAACTTGAAGTTTAAACCTCTTTAACTTCTGATTTAAGTAAATGATGTTTTAATTAAGGATTAATGTATCGGGAAATCGGGAATCGGGATTTCGCTATTCAATTGTGTTGAACATTGTTATTTCAAAACTCTGAATCCCGATATCCCGATGTGAATTTAACATTTCTTAAGTTTTTAACATTACTGTTCATTCAAAAGATCATTTGAAAAAGTGTTTGGAACATATGTTCGTTTAGATTTTATTCATTCCTTATCCAAAAATGAACCATAAAGGCATCGCGAATTCGTTGGAGATGAAATTTTTTGCTTTAGGAAATTTATAAAATGCAAAAACTCAAAGATACGAAATTTTTTTATCCAACAGGTCAAAAAATGAAAGTCTGTTTCAACAGGGATATCACATGCCTAAAATGAAGATTGTATGAAAAATTTAAGACCTGGAGAAGTTGATGTACTAAATTACCCCAATGGGGCCCACATGACTTTTGAAGCTTCATCTCCTATGTTTAGGTTTTTGGATATCTATGGTTTTTATGTTTAGGTTTTTAGATATCTAGGGTTTTGGAATTCATCTTTATTGTAAAAATTCCTTGAAAGCCTCATTGTACTCATCTTCTTGCGAATGAGCATAGCTGTCACATCTCTTTTCGGAGATAAGCTGCCACCATTCTAGCGAGTTCATTCACTATATATTTTTACAGTCTCTATACATTTATTTCATTAATAGAAGTCATGTGTTGTTGTATTTCTTTATTTTTGGCAATATTTGTGTGTATTTCATTGTAATATCATTTATTTCATTTCGTTCTGAAAATAATCTGGATCACCCAATATCTTAGGGAACCAACTAAAGAGGCTATATCGTGCACTTAGTTGTACTACATGACTACCTAGGTACTAGAGAGTATCTTCCTGAGAGGTGGTTGATTGGTTTATCTATGAAAGTTTTCAAGATATCTAGGTCGATCCATAGATAGGTGTTGTTTGATGCAGTACCACTCAAAGGGGTAACAACACGGGTTACAAGGGTGGCCAACAATATGCACTTAAGTACCACTTGTATTTCCTACGTGTATGATTCCTCATTCAACTTTTAGTACTAAAACCATACTGTCGGTGCTTCTTCAAGGGTTGACATCAATGGCAACCAACTATTAACAGAGGCAAACCCTTAAGAAATATCCTTGTGAAAAAGGTATCAAAAACACCCTATGGGTTTGTTCTTCAGTTCCTAGGGTTTGGTGGATTTTTTAAAACATTCAATAAACTGGAAAACTAAAGGAAAACATGCACCCTAAAAAACACACAACAAGAAAACAAATCACTAAAAGCAGGGGAAAATTTAGAAAATCACTAGTGCAAAAAATAGATGAAAATATGCATTGAGAAGTAGCAAAAAAAGGTCCAAATCCTACATAAAAAGCATAAACAAGGATCATGAGTAAAACTCAGATCCCTAGTGGAGTTTCCATTATGTTGGTGAAAATACTTAGCAAACATAAGAAGATCTACAAACTTTTTGGTTGTGTCAAAGCTACATAAAAAACTGGGTTACAAAATAAGAAACCCTATTTTTCTATTAAGCAAATGTCCTTAGATCTATGTTATTGACCAATAAAAATGAATGCAACATAAAAAATACCTGAACAAATAGAGATGTAAAGAATAAATATGTTATAATTCCTAATAACCATAGTACATAACAATACACCTATGAAGGGACCGATGAAGAAAATAATCTCCTAGTAGTTCTTGTTATTTCCTGTATGTGTGGAAAAATAGATAGGTGTATCCTCTTGGCTAAAAGTAACAGTGGGAAATGGATCTAAAAAGATAGTCGAAATGTTGGCAACATTTGAATACTCTCAAGGTAACATCTCTATGGAAATGGAATCGGTCACTTTAATTTATAGGTAGAATAGTGGTTATCCTTGATATGGTAAAATTAATAAAACATATTATTTGACCAAATACATTCTTATCCACTTATTGACTCTTACCTTTTATTTAAATAAAATAAAGGGGTGGAAAATCATAAAATGGGATTCTGACTTTAGTTGAGTGAAAATAACATTATTAAAGAGTTTTCCTGAGCTATGTAACGGAAAATGGTGTGAAAGTGTGTATTGTCAAGGGATACATGGAATATGATGGTTCATATCGGTAAGGCTTAGATTTTTAGGATACATGTGCAAATAAATGGTGATAACCATCTCAGTATCCGATGGTGTCCAACAGTTTCTCCAGTACTTTTATACCATGATCATGGAGACTATTACTGCTAACAATACTCGGTATATAAGATCAAAAAGTCTCGGTTGGGAATGTAGAGGCACAATGGAAAATATACATATAAGATGATCTAGGTGGATATTGGTGGCCACACACCTATTCCAACTCGCTCCTAGTGTTCATTTTTTATTCAACACATCTTTTGTACTTCTTTACAATTGTGAGTTCCACACTTCTGGGGCAGTCTGAATCCTCACACATTCTCTAGGTGGAGATAGGTGGCCTCTCACCTAATTCAATTGGCTTATTTTGTATGTTTTCATGTCAGCACATCTTGTTGTACTTCCAGGGCTATTTTGGGGCCCTAAACTTTGTGTTTTTGACTCACCGAAGTCAGACTGTTGACGGAGTCAGAGTCTAAAGGAGAAATGTGTATTTTTTTAAAGACATTTCCAACAGGATATCACGCGCCTAAAATAGAGGTCGTATGAAAAAGTTACAACCCTAGGAAGTTGAGGTACCAAATTACACCAACTTACCCATAGGGCCCACATGACTTTTGGCGTTTCACCTTCTAGGGTTAGGTTTTTGGATGTCTAGAGTTTTGGCATTCATGAGTAATATGAAAAGGGCCTATGGAGCCTCATTGTAATCCATTATTCTCAGATGGATGCGCGTAGCAGCCACATCTCTTCTTAAACATAACTACCACCATTTCAACAAGTTTCAGTTATGTAGTTTTACAGTTTCATCCTATTTAATTATTTAATAGAAGATATTGTTCACTGGATATTTGTGTTATTCTTCCTATCTCTGTGTTTATTGTATTAAATATGTCAATCAAATCATTCCACTCCTAAATCTGGATCAGTGTTATCAGGGCATTTTTCTCTTCATTTATTTTTCTTTGTGCATGTCCCCGAGAAGGTCTACGTACAAGGAGTTGGGACTCAAACGAATCGAGCCATTACCATATCAATCATGTTGATCCTGACAACAACCCATGGGAGATCAAAATAAATATGATGGAGTAGAAGATCCTATTAAAATGTTTCTCGATGAATCTATCATGCGACAAAGGAACAAAATGATGGACAACTTCATTCAGATCCTTCGACGGTTGCCCACAAGAGAAGCATCTTCATCAAGAGGCCATGCAACCCCCTTCAAGGTACAGGTAAATTTTGATATTCCATTATTTGAAGGACTAATAGATGAAAATGTTGTAGATAAATGGTTGAATCTGCTCGAAGGATATTTTTCAGTCCACAATTTTTTCGATAAGGAAAAGATCACTTTTGCACTCCTTAAGGTTGTTACCCATGTTAAAGACTGGTAGGAAACTTACTCTAAGAAAAGGGTCGTGGAGGAATCTACCATTTTTGTGGTGGCCCCTTCATGGGATTCCTTCTGGGATGCCATTAAAGAACAATACTACACTGTTGGAAGCTATGAGGACCAGTACACCAGACGGACCACCCTACATCAAGAAAGGGACCAGACAGTACCAGAATTCACCAATATTTTTCATACCCTACACACCAAATTGAGTATCAAAGATTCTGAGTGTAATCTAGTGCTCAAATACCGTGGTTGTTTACATAGATAAATTCAAACATAAATGGAGTTCCTAGACATCACCTCATGTAGCACCCCTTTTCTGGCTACCAAGGTTTAATCGCTATTAAGAGAAGGTTATAACACCACTCTATACATAAATCATACAGGTATTATAGAATCCACACACATTTAAACAAATAAACTCATTTAAGCACAGAGTAAAACATATTATTTACTGCTATAATTAACAATCCATAGCATTCCATCTTAATTCATATACACAATGGAAATCATGATAACATAAGCAATAGAGTCATGCAAAACACGATTAAAACATAATCAAATACTTATCTTTTAATAGTGGTAGAATCCACCAACCAAGTGCAGGCCTTCCGCGAACCTCCCCGCCTTAGACCACACCGCTCATCAACTCAATAGTGGGTCACCCCCGAGCTGGGACTAAGCTCCACCCCAAGATAAGGAATCCTAGGCTAGGCTGAGGTTACAGGGAAAACAACACACAACCACAAGGAAGGGATTCTCTCCAAGGAACCTCCCATGCTCACTGCCCACAGACCCTCATTCCCCAGATGCCTGTTCCACCCCAGGAGTATACACCTTCTTTGTCACCTGGACAGTCCTTCGGGTGCTAATCTCCCTTGCCTTGGGTTACAGGAACAGGCCGGACCAGAAGTCTCCAGGATCTATGGCAGCTATAAGGTTCCTTCCATGAGTTCTCTCCTTCCTCTGCACACTCTCTCACCTGGAGGGAGTCGCTCACAGGTCCAACAACCTGGTCTTCCAACTTCAACTACCTCTCTCACCTAGAGAGAGTGTTGTACAAACTGGCCAACAAGCCACATAGGGTCAAACACGACATGTCCACCACAATCCACGGGAATCTAGACACGAACACCCCAGGGCAGCTCCAAACAGGTGCAACAGTATCACTAGGCTTAGCAGGGACGAGACACTTTTGTTTTCTCAATTTGGCAACACGGAATAGACTCACATTCTGGATTCTCAAGGATGTGTGACAAGTCGTCCACGTATGGGTTGATTCAGACTTCCCGGTTTAGAACAGAGAAGGGATGTACCAATTTTCCAGAACCAAACACAGACTCTTTCCCAAATTCATGCAAGCTTCTCGTTCAGGGAATATACACATCGGTTTCCTCAGAGCCAGACACAGACTTTTTGAATCACAGGGACGCACGCAGGTTCTCTGCAGGAGTCGGGTTGGTAGTATTGTCTAGGGCTCTATACGCGTTCAGACCATCGGGTAGCATGGGGAAGGAACCCTTTCTCATGGCTCACCCTGGCCATTTTATTCGCATGCATCAGGGTTGACACTTGTCACCCATGAAACTGCATGTGTTCCACCAGCACGCATATCCCTTTCATGTTCTCCCCTTGCCAGAAACTTAGGATAAAACATAAAATGCACATGTATTTTGGGGATAATATTAGAATATTATTCCCAGGCTTAAGCCCCCTAGGCTTAGCCCCCTAGGCTCAACACTTAGCCCCTTTTCCCACCTTCCAGCCCCTAATTCCTTGCCCACCCTATGGATGCTTAGTCCCCCTTCACTCATTCATCATGGTTGGTCTGCACATGGCGGTGTTTATATTTTATTAATTGTTCTGCGTGATTGCATATACAACAACAGGCTCCTGGCCTTCAACACTCAGGCTCCCTGGCCTAACAAACGCATAAGCCTCCAGCTTATAAAAAAAACTTGGCTCACCAGCCTATAAAACATAATTACAATTCATTTCAGAACATGGTTTGCAATGGGTCTCGGCCTTGGGGACACTACAATCCCCTCCCCTTATTTTTGCACTGTCCTCAGTGCAAGTTTACACAACATCTGCAAGCTTTTCAAAAAATTTCAAAAAGATGTGGGTACTCTGCCCGCATAACATCTGCATTCTCCCATGTCGCGTCCTTAGGACCGTACCAGGTCCATTGGACCTTTAAAAGATCTATAGCTCGATTTCGGAGCTGTTTTCTTTTACTGTCCAATATGTGCATAGGATGCACTTGCAGGACACCTTCTGGTTCCACTTGAATCACATTCCAATTGATAACATGATTAACATCAGGTACATATTTCTTAAGCAGTGAAACATGAAACACATTATGTGCAGTCATAGATGCAGGTAATGCAAGCATGTATGCAATCGGCCCAATCCTTTCTAGGATCTCAAATGGCCCACAAAATCTTGTTGCCAACTTGGCGCAACTTCCAAGCTTCAAGGAACTCCTGTTAGTTTTCACTTTCAGGAAAACATGGTCACCCACTTTGAATTCTCTATGGGTTATATTACTATCAGCGTAAGTTTTCTGTCTATCCTGGGCAACTTTTAGATTCTGTTTAATTTTTATTATTTGATCTTCCATCTCTTTGAGTATCTTAGGCCCAACTAGTACTCTATCAGATGGATTATCCTAGCTCACTGGAGTGTTGCATTTTCTTCCATAAAGTGCTTCGAATGGGTTCATCTTCAATGATGCATGATACCCATTATTGTAGGCGAATTATACCAAATACAGGTAGTCTTCCCACCTTGATGGTTTATCCATCACATACATTCTCAGCATG
>SNQJ01S0226564.1:0-14600 GCA_010110895.2 Picea sitchensis | reverse complement strand
AGAACTACAGTTTCTAGGCAACTGTGTCCTTCACTCCAAGACGACCTCGCAGAGAATGGAATTTATGCTCAGTGAAGGTCTTGGTGAAAATGTCTACCATCTGTTCTTCTGAAGGACAGAACTGTAAGTCAATGATTCCCTCGTGTACTAAGTCCTGGATGTAGTGCATGTGGATCTCGATGTGCTTTGTCTGTTGCCTCTGAAATGGATCTTTGTAGAACTTCAGAGTGCTCTGGTTGTCACACCAGATGACGATCGGCCAATGAAACTGAATTCCCAACTTAGTGAGAAAATGTTGTAGCCACATAGCTTGAATGGTTATGTTAACTACCCCTCTGTACTCTACCTCAGCTGAAGATAGAGAAATGGAAGCTTTCTTCTTTCTCGACCAACAGATAGGCCCGGAACCAAGACTTAGTGAGTAACCAGATGTGGACTTTTGATCAATGTTGTCGTCAGGCCAGTCGGAATCAGTAAACCTAATGAGATCTAATGTAGAGTCTACTGCATAATGAATCCCAAAGGTGATGGTGCCCTGTACGTATCGAAGGATGCGCTTTGCAGCTTTCAAATGTACCTCATGCGGCTCCTGCATGAACCTGGAAACTGCGCCAACTACATATGAGAGGTCTGGTCTGGAGTTTGTAAGATACAACAAGCTCCCCACTAGCTGTCTGTATAGTGTGTTGTCAACCAGTGGAGTCTCCATGCCATCCTCAAGTCTGACTCCTGATAGGAAAGGAGTCGGAGCAGACTTGCAGTCTGTCATATGAAATCTCTCAAGGAGATCTTGTGCATACTTGGCTTGAGATAGTTTAATGCCTGATGCATCCTGACTGATCTCAAGTCCAAGGAAGAAGTGTAGTGGACCCATGTCCATCATCAAAAACCTGTCATGAAGAATCCTCTTGACTGCAGCAATCGCTGAAGTCGAGCAACCGGTGATCAACAAATCATCAACATACAAAACTAAAAGTAGAATTGAATCAACCATCCTGAGCATGTATACATTCAGGTCTGATTTACAACGTAAAAAGTTCTGTGACAATAGGTAGGAGTCCATATTGGAAAACCATGCCCTCGGAGCCTTCTTGAGGCCACAAAGTGACTTCTTCAGTCGACAGACCAAAGATGAGTCCTGCATAAATCCCTGGGGTTGTTCCTTGTAGATATCCTCAGAGAGATCACCATGAAGAAATGCATTCTTCACGTCCATATGATGGACTTCCCATCCATTGGCTGCCGCAATGGAAAGGGCCAATCGAATGGAATCCATCTTCGCTACTAGAGAGAAGGTCTCATCATAGTCAATACCATGAACCTGCTGAAAGCCTTTAGCGACAAGCTTGGATTTGTATATGTTGATCTGTCCATCTATTGCACTCTTGGTCCTATAGATCCATCTGCATCTGACAAGTTTCCTCCCAGAAGGAAGGGGAAATAGATCCCAAGTCTGGTTCTCGAGGAGGGATTTTTACTCCTCCTGCATGGCGGATTCCCAAAATGGATTTCCAGCAGCCTCGCCATAAGATTATGGATCTGAATACTGAACCAAGAAAAGATGCCTGGATGGAAATGGTTCAGTGGAATTGAGTGCAACAGGAGGCTCCTCAAAATCAGATTGAGTCCTCCTGGTATCGGTTGGATCACCAACGAGATCCCTTGCATTCTGAAGAGTAGTTTGTGCCCACTTGGGCCTTTGCTCTGGCTCTACAACTACATCTGGATGCTCTGACTCTACATCTAACTATACTGACTCTGAATATGAATCTAAATCATCTGAGTCCTCTTAATCAAAACTCTCATCTAAAGAAGAGTCGGCATGTGCATGCTCATCATCTCAGACAAGTGGAAGAATGAAGGTGTTTGCATGCGGCTACTGAGGTGCATGCGAGACACTTTCCTCGAATTGGACACTACGCTCAATGATGAGCCGGTCTGAGGAAAGATCAATAAGTCTATATCCCTTCACATCGTCAGGGTATCCAACAAAAATGCACTCAATGCTTTGTGGATCAAGTGCCTTCCTCTTTTTAGAGGGAATCTGGGCCCATGCATGTGAACCAAAAATGTGGAAGTGGGTCACTTCCGGTTTGAGGCTGCTCCAAGCCTCGTATGGGGGTCTTATCCTTGACAGATCTATGGGGAGATCTATTTTGGATGTATGTTGCATAGTTAAGTGCTTCAGCCCATAGTCTCTGTGGTAGTGACTTTTCATGCAAGATGCAAGATGCCATCTCCTTTAGAGATCTGTTTTTCTACTCAACAACTCTATTTTGCTATGGAGTGTAGGGAACTGTATGTTGCAACTGAATCCCTGCCTCATGGAAAATATTATGGATCTCATGATTCACATACTCTCCCTCATTATTAGTTCGGAGGACTTTGATCTTCTTTTCGAACTGTGTCTCAACCAAGGCTTTGAAATCTTTGAGGTGTTGAAAGACCTCAGATTTTTTCCTGAGAATGTAGATCCAAGTAAAATGTGAGAAATCATCAACAAAAATGAGAACAAACCTCGCTTTGTTAACGATGGATGTGGAAAAGGACCCATAAGGTCACTGTGGATTAGATCTAAAGGTGCGGAAGCTCGCTGAGACTTTCCTTTGTCGAATTTCTCTTGAGGGTGTTTTCCGAGAACACATCCCTCACATACTCCCTTGGAGAAATGAATGTTTGGTAGACCATCAACTAATCTAAGATTTCTAAGTTGTTTCATGTATTTGAAATTCAATTTTCCAAACTTTTCGTGCCATAACCTTCTACTTTCATTAGCATGAGTAAGCAGTACAGCAGAATCAGGTTCAATGAATTCAGAAAATGTATACAATCTAGACTGATGATTTACCTCACCGGTAGCAACCTTGGAGTTGGTTTGCATGTCGTAGATGTCCATGACATTTGGTTTGAATACAAATTTCTTTCCAGTGTCGGAATTTGTCATTTGATACACAGAGAGAAGGTTGACATAAATCTTGGGAACATGCAACACATTCTCGAAACTTCCATTGGTGAGTTCAATCCTTCCTTTGCCGGTGACTTCGACAGAAGAGATGTCCCCCATCAAAATAGGAGGACCTTTGCATGCATCCAATGAATAATAGACTGCTTCTGAGATATCCATGTGATGTGATGCTCCTGAATCTATGATCCAAGCATCAGGAGAGGAGTTGATGGCAATCAAGGCATGGCTATAATTGCCTTTCTTGGAATTCAGATCTTTTGGCTTCTTCTTCTTTGCACCCTCAGGGATGAGATATCCAAGGTTGTTTTGCTGAAGTATTTGAGACACCAGATCTATTTTTTTTTGCATGCATGTGGATTCCAAATGAAATCATTTGTGACAGTATGTGCATTTCTCTCCTTTTCTTCCCTTTTCTCCTTTGGATCTGGAGGCATCGGTGAAGGGTTTTGTGTACCCTTGCTTCTTCGTATGTGCATGCGCTTTCCACTTATCTTTATCTTTAGATTTATGATATTTGTGGTTGCCATCATGCACAGTGAGTGCATGTGCCCTTGGGCCTTCGATTGTGCCCATGTTGATGAGCTTGCTTTGCTCTTGTGTCAAGGATTCGATAAAGTCCTCAAGAGAAGGCATATTCCAAGTGGCTCCAGAGGTGAATCTGACAGTATGGAATGTATATACAAATACAAATAATTTAGGTCCAAGCTTGGAGAGAATGGTGAGAACCATTTGTTTCTCCTCCGTCGATTTATCAACCCCGCAAGCTTTGAGTTGCGACAGTAAATCCTTGAATTTTGTAAATAAATCTTGGATATTGTCGAAGATTTTTGGATCCAATGTGAGTAGCTCCACCTCCAGCATGTGTCGCCTCATCTCATCCAGTTTTCCAAAGAGCCCTTCCAAGATTTTCCAGGCTTCATTGGGAGTCTTACAAGAAGATATGTGAAAAAGGAGATCGGGAGAAATAAGACTGCAAATTGTTCTGAGTGCCTCATCCATGCGATTTAAGTACTTGGATTTTTCTATGGATGATGTCAGTTCTATATCTGTATTCATGGTTAACCTATACAATCCTCTGGATTGGAGATGGATGGCTATTTTCTCCTTCCATTCAAAATAGTTTTAAGGTGTAAGAATGAATTCTTTTTGGAATTCCATCTTTTTGTTGTCTTCAATCTTTTGTATCTACAAAAAAAATTTGGTGTAGATTTTGCTTAGCAGTGTGTTGGATATGATACCATTTAAATGTGTTGAACCTACAAAAAATAGATCTATCTAAACAATGATACACACATTTGCAGAGAGAAAAGGAGAAAGAAGAAGAAGGAGAGAAAGAATAGAAAGAATTCTCATTAACCGTTGTGAATAATGAATAATTTACACATGATATACTCTATATATCTCAATGAGTTTGACTTAAGGTGAAACAATTCGACATAGTGGTGGTCTAGACTGATCTAGACACACACCAGCAATTACAGAAGTGAACTGCCACCTATTCTAGTCTCTCAGGCAGTTACGGGAGTGAACTGCCACCTAGTTGAGTTAACTAGTCAACTAGTCTTCAGTGAACTGACTGAACACAGAGTAGTGAAGAGTTAACTCAGGGAATCAAGGCTAATGCACCACTCTGGTGATGATACCAAGGCAAGGTCAAATTAGCATGGTGATGATCCCAATGCAACATCTAAACTCAACTCAACTAGTCAAACTGAAGTGTCAACTGAGGCTGAAAGAGAATATTCTCGGTGGAATATTCTCCCCTAAAATATAGGAACTGGATAATGACTAATTATGACTAATAAACAAAATAAAAACCTTGGGAAAATAAATCCTAGGTGTGAGTATTGAAGTAGCTCAACACTAAGCACAAGATCCTCCTTCCAAAACTAGGTCAATGCATAAAGCCAACTCTCTATCGAGCACAAAGCCTTAAAACACATACATTTCCTTGCACAAAGAAACTCAAACTACTTGCATAGCTACTTCTACAATGCATTCTTCTTTATTTATAATTTACAAAACCCTTATAACAAGGCTAAACATGGAAGGCAAACCCCATGGAATTGAGCATCCCATGAAGCCGTTACACAAAACCATAGAGGACCCTTTGCTGGGTCCCCATAACCCTCAAAATCGATGAGATCACGGATCTCGGCTCTGCTTTTAGATTGCTCCTTCTTTGACCAACGTGTAGAAATGAAAAAGTGGGACAAAACTTGGTCAATGGCCAACAATGGGGAAGTATGTAGAAATTTCAATACAAATTGAATATTTCCTGTGATTCTCGATCTAACAATTATCCTAAGCCATTGTTAAATATATAATGCAGCTTCTACTATTATTCTTGGAAAATTAAACCCACGATCACAACCACAATCACAAAGTGAAATATCAAGAACACCTAACACAAAAGTTTTACATGGAAAGAATAAAGCTAAAAACCCACTATCATATGTGTGCATATCATGAATCATGAAACAATCTCATACAAAACTCTAATCTAAGAGCTATCAGTACAATACAATCATCTCAAACTTTCATGCACACAAATCAACAAAATGCATGTGCCAATTCTCAGGTGTCAGTTATTTTGCCTCCAATGCACAATTTCTGCAATTAGAATTCTCTGTCCGAATCATTCATTAGCAATTACCCTATTTTTTCACATTCTCATAATCATATTGACTGCATGTGTGATCCGTCACAACGGATAGCCAAACTATCCCTCTCATCTATTATCTCAGTGGGTCTCCACTAGATTTGACATACATGTAGTTAAGCTGTGGTAAATCTTAGGTTGCATGTGAGTTCACTGATCAACTGAAATCTCACTAGTGCATGTTTATTTACACCAGCTAGTACAACTGATTTTAACTTACTTAACTACACTTATATTTCTATTACAAATCCAACTCACTTTCGATTATGAATGAAACTAACAAATTAATGTTTTTCTAATTTATTTAAGGGAAAAGGAAATTAGACACATGTTTCTTGTTGACTTTTCAGCCCTCCCTCTCAACAAGAAATGGGTTATCCTTCACCCCAATCATGTCTCTATGATATTTGAATTTTCTCTGGTGGCCTTTGTCCGGAGATATGCATCTTGATCTTTCGTAAGAATGTATTGAAGCAACATGATCTTACGCTACACACAATTTACGAGATGATGATGTCGGATATCTATAGCTGCTTAGATATGTCATGAAATACGGGATTAATCGAGAGTTTAATGTAAATTTGATTATCACAATAAATCATAGTGGGATCGTAGAACCAAACAAACCAACCAAGATCTTTTCTCATCGGATAGCCTCACATGCAACTTGATTTGCTGCCATGTATTTCGCTTCCTTTGAACTAAGTGCCACGGATCTCTGCTTTCTGATGTACCAAGAAACAACTATATATACGATACTAAAGATCCCCCCATGATGTTCTCTTTCTATCTATTGGGTTTCCCACCCAATATGAATCTGTGAATCCATTACCTTCACATATCCAGTTTATGCGGCTTGATACGCGCCGCATGTGCCCCTTCAGATATCTTGGGACATTCTTACCCACCTTCCAAAGAGTTTGGTAGGCTTAATCATCAACCCGTGACTTGGTTGGTTAAGCCGCGCAAATGTGCGGTCACCGTGTTCACTAAATACATTAAGCGAACCCACTAGCGTGGATATGTAGCATCACTGCTTCTCCAGGAGTAACATCCTCTTTCCTCCAGTTTCTTGGAAGAGGAGTATCCATGGAGTTTTGCATCCCTCATGTGAAACTTACCTAGTATCTCCCGTTCATACTTTCCTTGAGACGAAAAGTTCACCATCTGGCTACCATATTTCCAATCCAAGGAAATAATGAAGAAGGCCCAAATCTTCATCTCAAACTCCTTTGCAAGGTCATCCTTGCGCGGAATTAATATCGGTACTCATCACAGTCAGCCTTAAATCACAAAAATAAATAACAATGATTAAAAGCTTACCTCCACCACAATTTGGTATAGGGTTGCATCGCTTCACATTTGGTGAAGCCCAATTCGATGAAATAGATATCTATCCGAGTGTACCAAACCTGCGAGGTGCTTACTTCAACCCATACAATGCTCTCGTGAGTATGCACACATGTGACTCCCTATCAAAGGTCTCAAAACCTTACGGTTGTTCAATGTACACTTCTTCCTCAATGATCTTGTTGAGAAACACAGTTTTTACATACATATGATGAATGTGCCAGCCCATATATGCTGAGAGTGCAAGGATGGATCTTATGGAAGAGTACCTTGTGATAGGTGCAAGGTCTCATCTGTCATATCCCCTCGATCTGTGAGAATCCTCGAGGGCCACAAAATTGGCCTTGTATTTCTACACACTCCCATCAGCAACTTGCTTTACCTTGTAGATCCATCCTCAATCCTACCACTGATTTATCAATCAATCTTGGGACAATTTCCCATGCCTTGTTTTTTACAATGGAGTCATACTCCTCTGCCATAGCATCAACCCAAGTGGGGTCCATGCACTGCTTCCTAAAGGAAGATGGTTCAATCACAATACATTTTCTCATGAGATCCATGTATCCGGTAAATCGATGTCGAGGAGAAGGTATCGTGGTGCTTTGTGAAGTAGGGGCTCCTACATTCTGTTCAGCATCTATTCTCAATCTATCAACTTCCGTGTTGTGATTTCTACCATTTCTGATGGATGGCTCTGCTTGAGTGGTTCCTTGACTCCATATGAACCTCCTCATGTGGTTGATCTACATCTTGAGACTCATCCTTAGAAACCAGTAGTTCCTCTTCTGCATCTGATTCTAAGCTCCCTCTCAAACCTTGATGGCATGAAACCCTCATCAAATTTTATATCTCTGGTCACACCAACAGTCATCTTCTTGTTAGGAAAATACACATGATAATTATGGGGTGTTTCTATATACCCCAAAAATATCCCAACTTGAGCAATCAGTTCCAGCTTCTTCACGGAATCCTTAGTCCACATGCATAAACAAATGAGCCAAAACTTTTAAAATGACAAACATCAGGTTTCTTACCAGTGAAAGCTTCTTAGGGTGTACTCATGCCAAGTACTCTATGAGGACTAATGGTTCTGCACATAAACCACAGTATTGCATGCTTCTACCCACAAATGCATTGGTAGGCCACGATCATGCAACGTAAACAAATCTTGCACCCTGATCATTGTTCTTTCTCTTTGGAGCCCCCATTTTGTTGTGGGTTATGACTATGAGTTCTATCTGAATTCCTTCTATGTTGTAGAAGTATTTGAATTCATTAGAGATGAAATACTCCACCATTATCATCCTTAGAACCTTACTTAGCTACGACTCTTTCTCCTGTCTTTTAAACTCACGAACTTTGAGAATGTTTGTTCCTTCTTTTGCATGAAGAATATTCATCATTTATGAGAAAAGTCATTAACAAAAATAATATAATACCTATTTTTTGTTGTTGAATCAACCGAGGATGGTCCACACACGTTTGTGTGGATTCTCTCCAGGATCATCGAAGTACAGTTCTCCTTTTCATGAAAGATGCACTTTACATAGTCTCACCATCTTGGCTCACCACTTTTTTCTGCCTTGCCATGCAATTGAAGCCATGCATGCGATCAAGGAGAATTCAAGCTCAAATTGTGAGACAAGAGCCTCACCGGTTGTAGATCCGAGCTAACCATCTTGTTCTTCTTCTTATGTGGATGGATTAGTAGTGAGATGCCCATGTTTGTGACGGTGAAAACACTTCACTTTGGAAAAATCAACTTCTTGACTTTAGACTCAAATTTTGGATGGAATTTTTTTCCCTTTTCCTTTCTCCTTGCCTTGGAAATCAAGCACAATCCTCTTCCTCATCATGCTTTGATGAAGATCCATCTCTAGTGTTCGCCCTTAACTCCTCTTGCACTAAGATCGGAGCCATGAAATTAGGTTTCAATCCGACAATTTTTGCCTTCCAATGATAGAGTCTTGATAAATTTGCCAACTCTTAGGAAGTCAGGAGAAGCATGCTCACAAAATCATCAGAGGCGACTATTATTCCCACACTTCAAGCTCTCATCCTGACATTGGACAAACTTCATGAGATATTTTGGAATGGTGTTGCCTTACTCCATCTTGATCTTCCGGAGTTTATCTTTGAGCACCAATTTCTATGGTCATTTGTTGTTTGGAACAGATCCGTCAAAACCTTCCTCATTGCATGTGGTGTGGTTTTTCCATGGAGACTTGAGATAATGTGGTCTCGTATTCCCTCCAATAGGATCCTCCTCGATTTTTCCACTTTCTTTTGCCATGCATCCATAATTGCAGTGTCTGTAGCAACTGGCTTAAGAACATCTCTGTCAATGTGTAACCCTTCAAAACCCATTGTCTTGATCTTACTTCCATCTGTCCTTCCAAGCAATGTAGTTGGAGCTATACAGAGTGCATATTCCAACCTCAAGCCATTGAAAGACATTTCGATCTTAGTCGGTTAATCACGCCAAGAAAATCTTGCAAATTTGAATGTTATCAAACCACCAAAACTCAATTGTTGCAATCCCTCTTCCACGGGAGGTTCGCTTACGAAACACGAGGGAAGTTAAGCACTACGTGGCCAGCCTCTGAACTTTCTTGGGAGTCCACCACTTCACTATAGGGTGAGGGAGATCACCTTGCCTATCCTATAGCACGAACTTGCCCTGGAAGTTTTCACCACCTTCCTTAAGCAGCTGCGAAGAAATGTCAAATGAGTTGGCACCCTGCCTTTGACTATAGGGTCAGAAATTTCTACTTCAAGGCGGAATAGTCTCTGATGCCTAGAATTTTGCACCACCTACTAGAGACGGGACCTGCAAAAATGAAATTATGTTCGCACCTCACTTGTAATGGCTCTTGTGGCCTCGTGGCTCACGATACCATGTAGAAATTTCAATACAAATTGAGTATTTCTTGTTATTCTCCTGATCTAACAATTATCATGCTGTTAAATCTGATCGCTTCTACACTATTATTCTTGCGGAAAAGTGAAGCCATGATCCACGAAAACCACAATCACAAGTGAAATATCAAGAACACACAACGAGGAAGTTTCACCAGGGAAGAAAGCGTAAAGCTAAAGCCCCACTATCATATATTATGTATCATCCTTGAATCATGAGATAATCTCATACAAAGCTCTAATCCAGGCTCGTTACAATACAATCGTCTCCTGCTTTGTCATACACAAATCGATTCAAATACATGTGCCAATTCTCGGTGTCGGATAATATACCTCCTCACGCGCAATCTCCGCAATTTGAATTCTCACAATGAATTACTAACAGATTACCTAGTTTTCACATGCTCATAAACATATCCAATGCATGTGATCAAATCCTGTGATATCCAAACTATCCTTTCTGTTATCCTCAGCGGGTCTCCTTTGGATCGACATGTAGTTAACCGTGGTGAATCTTGATTTGCATGTGGGTTCTTTGATTAACTAAACTCTCACTAGTGCATGTTTGGATTTACAACTAAACAATTGATCTTAACTCCCTTAACTACACTTATAAACTAGTACAATTGATCTTAACTCACTTAACTACACTTATAATTCTGTTACAAATCCAACTCACTCAGTTATGAATGAAATAACAGATTAATATTTATTGTCCAATTTATTTAAGGGAAAAGTAAATTAGACACATGTTTCTTGTTGACTTTTCAACAAAGTAGTCTTTCGATGAACCACTCCCTATGTTGAACATCTTGGATCTAGAATGTCATCCTATCTAACAATATCTTGAACCATTGATCATAGTCCCACACTGTCTCTCTCAATTGTTTCTTGATCTCCTCAATTTAACTAATGCACTCTGATTCTGACTTAGGCTTCTGAAACTCCATAAGAATATCTCTCTTAATTTTTGTGAGGGACCTTGTATGTCCCACTCACGCAATTTCCTTGTACTTCATGTACCATGTCAGATATTTTTCCCTGAAAGGTGTCTCCAGCTAAAAAATCTTCAATGTTTTGTTCTTAATCCTCCTCCCAGACCATATAGCTTCACACATGAACCAATCCTACTCTGCATTATCCTTACCCATTCCATGGAACATGGGTAGCCTTAGTGTTGTATCTTGATTCACCATTCTCAATATATGATTGTGTCCTTCAAACTGACTGCTCACTATTGGGGATCTAGGTACTAATACTCTCCCTTGTGAAGTAATGTTGACCTTGTCTTCTTCTTTACTTGTATCCTCTCTTCTTCATTCTTATACTCCTCTATAATCTTCCACTCATATCATCGTGTTTTATATTGTTCTTTATTATTGATTACAAATGTGCAAGGGGGGTGGTTCAAAGAGGGGGTGCCTCCATCTTCTCTCATCATTTATTTTGAGGGAACCCAAAGAGTTTCCTACCTACATTCGTGCAAGACCATCCACTATAGTTGAGGCTTCTTCCCCTTCTCGTAGGGGCTCCTCACCATCCCCACCTACTTCAATGCCTCTACTTTGTGTGTCATCTTCTTCTGAGGTTGCAGCATCTCTCAACAGCCAAGGGGGTCAGAATTTATCTTATTTGACCCTACTACCACTACTTCTAGTATCTTCACTGGATACCCTACTCCTAACGTCATGCCTCTTCAATGACCTATTTTTTTATGTGCTTCTCTCTTTCACAACACTCTCCCCTGAATTTTCTCTTGGTCCAGTCTCCTTCCTCTTCATTCTGGGTTTGACACCTCATCTCTCACCCCTTTCTACTTTCTTTTCACTCCTCCATTATGCTTTCCTCCTTATCTCAATTCTTCGTATGTATCTTTCTTCTCTTTCTCTCTTCTTCTCTTCTAGGTCCATTCTTTCCCTTGCCTCATCTCAACATCTTCTAGATACTCTCAATGGATCCATCTCCTCTCTCTCTCTTTTCTCCCTTCTTTTCATTCCCCCCAATGCTAGGGGGTCTACTCATCCATCCTATCCGCCTCCATGTGCACCAATCCTTTCTCAACAAACAACATTTTGATCCATAATGGGATTTCTTCTAGCAGTCTTTTCCAAGGACCTTCAACAAAATTTATTTTATCCTCGCTAAAAGGATCACTATATTCTACAACAAAAACAATAATGTAGTTGTCCTTCACTTAGGTAAACTAGAAGTCAATTTCTCGAACCAACTTGTTATCCAATGTATTCATCCTATCGAGTGTATTCTTGTCCCATACCAATGGTTCTTGGGGCCTCAAGCTAGTGATAGTAGTGGTTTTCCTCTTAAACCATTCATATAGAAAACATGGGAAATCAATAAAGAAAACCTCATGCAAATCAGTTTAGATGTACCTCTCCTTCCAAATTTCAACATTGGTTATCAAACCCTGAGTTTCTCGTCAGGAAAACTCATCTTCCTTCATAGTTAACCATTATTGTATTTCCTCCTGAGATGGATTCCAAATCATTCTCTCCCTTCATCATGCAATACAAAACCTTCAAGTCCCAACAACAGAACCATTTGTTATCTCACTTATGCACATCCTTCCTAATACTGGGGCGTTGATGACCTAGGGTTCATCCAAGATGTACACATATAAATATTCAATCAAGGATCGAAGAAGGTCTCACCCACGATGCCATGAGAATCACAGATATTGTATGGTATTGTGTTGAAGATGAAGGGATAAATAATACTAGGACACCACTCAGTCTATCATTCATACATTCCATCACAGTTCATTAACATGATAATAACACACACCATTATTAAACTCAAATAAACACAACCATTGACAGAGAGAACAACAAATTTATATTATCTCCATTAAATGGTAGAATTCATACATCAAGAGACTCACATTCTACAAGTGATGCAATACAATGTGTTATGTGCTCTCTATTCTAATTTTTCACATGATACTATATTGACTCCATTATAGACTGTCTACGGGACTGATCTAGACACAAACAAAACTTTTACACATAAACATAACATGACTCATGCAAAACTCAAACTGACTTCTCTCATACTATAGATCTCAAACTATCTCCTCTTCTCCTTCTTTGTTGCTCATTTTCCTTCTCTTCTCTTCTTTGGGGATCTATCACTTTCACCTCTACTACACTTGCTCTAGTGATCACCAGTTCCACACTCTTCTTCCACCCGCATGCATCCCACGTAGCCACTTTGGAGCGTGGAAATCCTAACAAAACTTTCCATCTCATCCATTATTTTCCCCACGATCTCTCATGTTGTCTAGGTTCATCATTCAGGAAGATTCTTGAATATCTTCTTTTGATTCAGTGTGCATATAGTATTTTTCTGATCTTTAGCGCACAATGTAGAAATTTGATTGGTGCACATGCCTTATTCCATCCATCATGTAATCATTGATATGCACACAAAACTAAAGTACACGCACGACTAATCTGTGAACTCATGCAAACTTACCCCAAACTTTGGGTGCCAACAGATGGCCATCATGTTGGGTATCTCTCCCAAGAACCCAAGTGTACTCCTCAAGTATTTGGGGTGTCTACATATTCATCTGTGAAAGAAAGTGAGGATTTGCAAGCCAAGGCTAGTGGATAAGGCATGCATATAGGCACAATTTAGGGAAAACATAAGCCACAAGAAATGGAAACCAAGCAATTTGAAGCAGAAAGAACACCAGGAAGCTTCCAAGGAGGGGAATAAGAAGTGGAAAGGGAGAAAGGATAAGAATATGGCCTCCACTATGCAATAGTGCAAAGATCACAGCAACCATTGCAATCATTGGAACATTGATGGCCACACTGAGGAAATTTTTTGGAAACTACATCCAAAGTTGAACCCAAAGAACCACAAGAAGGATGGAAAGATAAAGAACCTTCTAGCCATAGATTCGAACAATCAGGTTGAAAGTAGCTCTGATGTGGATGAAACTATTGTTTGAATTCTATGAAAAAGGAGGTGAATCTAAGTTGCCTTCATCACCAGGAATAGAAGGAGATGACCAAGCTCTCCAACATCAAGATTCAGGTCAAGAAGACCAAGATAGATTCTCTATTCAACTCTGGCTCATAGGCTAATCTCATAGAAGAGGATCTGGTCAACAAGCTTGGATTGGAGGTTCATGATAATCCTAAACTCTATCCTTTGGGTTGGGTAAACAAGGATGAAAATATCAAGGTAACAAATCAATGCCAGATTAAATTAGTTGTAAGTGTTGATTTTATAGTTGAAGTAGAATTGTATGTAGTACCACTAGATGTATGTGATTAGTGTTTGGAATTCCCTACATGTATATGATGGATGATATCTTCATGTGAACATCCAACCAGTACCACCTCATCAAGGATGGGAAATCCTTCATCATCAATTCACACAAAGGTAAATCAAAATTTTCACTGGTAAGTGCCAATAAAGCTAAGAAATTGATCAGTTCTAGCAAGAAATATGTTTTATTTTTCTTAAGAGAGAATCAATCTAATGATGAGTCAATAAGAGTAAAGGCATCCTTGGAGGGGTGTACTAAAGAGAAAAAACATCAATTGGAGGATTTGTTACAGTCATATAGAGGAGTGTTCAAGGAGCCTAAATGGATACCACCCAAGAGGGATGTGGAGCATGAAATATAGATATTTCCAGAATCCCCAATGTTGAATATTGGGTTGTATA
>SNQJ01S0226563.1:6290-20890 GCA_010110895.2 Picea sitchensis | reverse complement strand
CGAGATCTCTGGATAGTGTGCGTGGCCCCTTTGCGGCTCGGGGGGCTAAGGGGGAAGAAGAGTACCCCTAGCGTTGGTTAGGAGGTACCGGTGATGTCTCAACGGTCGGCGAGTGGGAGTTGCACAGAGCGCGCGGACGACACCCGGAGCAGGCGAACAGGCAACGGTACACTTCTTGTTGAATGATAGAATGTGGTAGGATTTATGATTTAGATCTACATGTGTATTGGGTAGGTAAACTGAGTGTCTAGTTTCATGACTGAAAGTTTTGTAGCCTAGCTGATTGATTGGTTGAATGATTTTCCATGACCGTCGTTTCCCACATGTCGTGACCGCCCTGTGTTGTTAATTGTGTCCTTGAGGATGTTTAGCTTTCGCCCTTAGCTCGTCAGTCCTCGCCTGAGCAGTCGGCCAGGAGCCTGATCTACGATCGTCGCCTTAGCATTAAAAGACCTATGGATCTCAATGCCCTGCTTTTTTGTGCGAGGATGATGAAGCGACGTCGAACCTATCAGCCGTCCACCTCTGTGGTTGTCCTTGGCTGAAGGTTGCCTTGCGTCGTGATGCGTTATTTTTCCTGCAGAATTTTATTGTTGGCAAGTTTTTTTATAAACTCGGCATGTTTTTTTTTTACCTATTGTTAAATCCTTTTTACTTTTTTTTTTTATATCTCGTTGGACATTCTGTGTATGGCATTCTTGAATGCGGTATATTGTTGGATTTCCAGCTCTACGTTTTTTTTAATCTCGTTGCTCTCTCTTTTTATATCTCACTTTACACCTTGCTGGGAAGTCCGGCGTTTTTTTTTATATCTCGTTGGCTTGACGGGCACTGCTACTTCATCAGCCATATGCGTTGATGAAGGCGAAATTTGTTTGAAGGGAGGGGGCGAATTTGTCAGGAATGAACGTTATGGAGTTCCTCGAGTTCCATTTGTAAAGGAATAAAACTGTTAGTAAGTTGTATTATTTACTTGCAACATATATGTATTGGAATTTGTCTCTGATTCAATTTGAATAGAGCCTTGATTGGAAGAAGTCCTTCTTGAGTCAGAACCGTCCTTGTCTATGAATTTCACCCTGCAACTTTTGACCTAACCGAACCCATTAATAAAAAGGATGTTGCGCGCGCTCGGGCCTCCTTGTAAAGTCTCTATTGAAAGGGGGTCTACGCTAATGCCCACTGGAAGAGGGGTAAGTTGCCAGCTCTGTTCGAAGTATTCATCGGTCTGGTCCGACCTGTGCACTGAGGTCACTACCATAGACGCTACCTCCCTTGCTTAACCAGGATTCTCCCAAAATTGTTTTGACACGCATTTTGCTCTTAACTTAAATTGAAACTGTTGCTTCAGCCGTTGTTGATCAAGGGACTTTGTGAAGAGTTGATCTTAGATGAACTATCCGTGCCAGTTGATCTCCGGATGTGATAATGTGTTGGAGGTGTTAAGGTTGACAAATCTTGTGTTAAACGCATCTTAACTGCTGTATCATTTCCAGCCATTCTAATCAAGGCCTCAATGATTAAGTCCGATTCTAGATAATATATTTACCATTGCTTTGGAGCAATCATCGTTGTGAGAAGCACCGAAGTAAGAAAAATAAAAATAAAGATAAAACTACTTGTCTGAGCCATCGACAGCGATGGAATCATGAACTGGTCAACGGCTAAGATATTCTCAACTCCTTGACATTTAGCAATTTTAAACTGTTACACGCTCCTAACTCCACTTGAAATTTTTAAGAGTCGTTTATAACTGTAAACCTTGAGATGATCGAATACACAGTATTACAGATTTAGAACTCCACCTTAAATTTTTCTAGCGATTATATTGGTAGCCTATCTCCTTAATGCTTTACAGAAGTTTTTAGTGACAGTTGGTTTAGCAGTCACGATTTAAATAGAAGGAATGACAGTTGTTGGGGCAGTAACCTTTTGTGACGGTTTCGAAATGCAGGAATTTAATTTTTGGCAGTGAATTTTGCATAACCTTAACTTTAGATAGTTGTACCCCTGTGCGCCTTGCTTGGGACAAAATCTATCCCTGCGCCTCTGGACTCCTTGCCAGCCTAATCACTGACAGCCCTGCCCTAGTTTGCAGTGCCTTGCACAGGTGTATTGCACCGCCTTAGGTCTCATATCAAATTATGTTATATTTAATTCGGCATAAATTTCCTTATTGGGTTGGGCAACAGTTCTCCCTAATCACTCACGGCAGCAAGTTAAATTTCCGTAAAGATAAATGGATCAGTAGTAACGCCCGAGTTTACCCTCGCCCTGAGACCTTAAATGGTCAAGATCGATGGGAACCTAGGCTTGAGCGTTGCTTATGTGTCCTGGAGGTCCTAACCATTGCAGGGTAGGACGGGCGGGTAGTCATTCTTGTTCTTGTCAGGTCGTCATGTTGTGGTTGTGAGAGTTACTTGCGTAGTGTTTATCGTCGTGTTGCATTGTTGAGTATAATGTCATGTTTACCTTCATACACACACACAAAAAAAAAAAAAAAAAAAAATTGCACTTGTTAGGAGAGGCTTGATGTCGTGACGAACGGGAGGTTCGTTACACATTGTCATCCCATCCAATGGATTGGGTCGAGCTTTGCCCAACCTACAGTTTGCACAATAACAGTCCCCTTGAAAGGTTGACTTTGTTGACCTCTCCTGTCGGATTGATCATTTGGCTCCATGGGTACATTGGTCCTTTGAGTATGATGATTTAACCATAGCAGTTTTGAGGTAAAAACTTTTGGATCTAGGGTAGTTGTTTTTCCTTTCCGCATTGTCATGTCAGTCTTTCCTTCTTGTTGATTTTTAATAGTTAGGACAACAATCTACATTTTCCTTGCAGTGTCTTTTCCCTTCGGTTATCTACTTCAATCTTTGCATAAGTGTCGTTGATTTTTTCCTTGTTATATCAACATGTGGTCGAGTCTTGTGTGTCTTTCCTTTCTGAATAAATGGTTGTCCATAGTTGTTATTCCTAGGTTAAAATTTGAATGTCAAATCTTTCACATGTCAAGCCTTTGTGTCTATCATTAGTGTGAGCCTGGATGGGGATCTTGCTTTGTCATTTTTCCCAAAGCATTGAGCCTTTACGATGGGTAGTTTGAGGACACATAAGAGTGTCTTGAGTCATCTTATGTCTTGTCTCCTCATTTCTTATCACTGAATCATTTGCTTTAATTCAGTCGTCCCCCTCATCCAACAATAGGGATGTGGTACTTGGTACTTCCGTCTTGATCTTCTGAGTTATCACTCCGCGCTGAGAGAAGAGACACATCATTTCTTTTCTTATCAGCAGGTCATCCTGTATCGACTTCAACACATTATCTACGGATGACCCGGAAGTAGAGCACCTTGGTAGTCGTTAGCCTCATTGGTGGTTATCTCACATTCGACAAGGTTGAGTATCATTGGGCCTTGATTGGATAATCCTTGTCATTGTTCAACTTCAGAACATCTTTCCCAGTGACAAGTTGTGATCGTACCTTAGGACCCATTGTCATTATTAGTGGTGTTCCTTCGCACTTGACAGGTGTTTACATTATTGACATCTGATTAAGTGACTCTCTCCCTTGTGTCAACATCGGCACATTTACCATGGGGAGGAGTGTACATGTTGGGTGGTAGCAAGTAGCGGATTTGGATGAGACCCCTTGTGTTTTAGTGTTTCAGTGAGAGGCTTTATATTGATTTGACTATGTTGACCACCTATTCAACTAGGGGGTCAAGTCCATGTGCCATGAAGATATGCATCAACAGATGCTAATATGTCGAAGACAGTTTGGTTCTACAGGGCAATTTTTGCCTCCAGCACACTTTTTTGTAAACGGAATTTCCACACCCCTGTGTGGGTTAATAATGTAATAGGTCTGCATGGGTCATAATTAGGTCAATTACCTTGGGATTTCTTCATTAGGGGAGTTCCTTTCATCAAGGATTTTTTATCCTCAGGTTATTAATTGGTCTTTTCAGCCTTATTAATTTCCCTCGAGTTTTTCCCTCACACCAGCAATAATTTCTCCACAGTGGTGAAGGGCGTTCTAATGGGCTTATCCTCTGGTAACTATTGTTTAGGAATGATGTAAATGACCATGTATGACATCTTAGAAAATTTTGTGGAATTTCAACGAGTCTAGATAAAAAAAAATTAATTAATTAATTTTTAATTAAATTTTCCTAGGTTTGGAGGTTTAATTATTTAATTAATTATTTATTTTTGAGCAAAAATTGTAAAAACTAGGTCGACTTTTGATAGAGGTATTTGTACTCAAAAGAAATGGAATGAGACCCCCTACACCCTTGGAACAAGTTTCAGCTCAGTCAGACAACTTTTGCTAGGTGTTTGTCCACCAGGAGTCTCAGTCAATCAAAAACAACAATTTTAATTGCTAAGTCATGACATAGGAAAAACATCATTTTTGTAATTTTGAGCAAATGGGTTAAAGTAATGATGGAAAAGTGTGAGAAAGATTTTTCCTAACCTTTCCTAACATTTCCTAACCTTTTCCAACCCTCACATCACCCCCTCACCTAGCCATTAAGCAAAAACGTCACTTTTCCTAGAGTGGTGTGCCTCCCTTCTAGAAAGTCTCCAAAAAGTGAAAAAATAATAAAAAAAATTAAAGGAAGACTTATTATATCCCTTGGTGTGCCTCCCTAGACCCTACAACTCATCATTTACTTATCAAAGCTTTGTCAACTCACTCCAACTCATTTCCACTTCATCAATCCATGCCAAAACCCTAACTTACCAAAACCCTAAAAGTGACTTTTCTTTGGTGTGTGACACTTGTAACTCATCAAAGAGGGGTAGCTTTGTCTTCCCAAGTATAAATAGAACCCCTCCCTCACTCATTTCTTCACCATATCTTGAGCTAAGGTTATGCTACTTGATTTCCATCTCATCTCTCTCTCCTTCTCCATCTTGCATCCATTATTTTGCTCTTGAGGGTTTTGGAGCAATTCATTGCTTCAAAACTTTCCCTTTTGGATTAATAGAAAAGCTTTGGAGGATTTGGAAGTACAAAGAGTATTCTTGTCTCTTTGTTGCACATGAGGTGATATTGTGGCTTTGGCAACTTGGGTTATATTGAGTAGATTTCTTGAATAAAGTATTTTACTTGGGTACGTTAATCAATAGTATAATTGTTGATCTATATATGTTGGGTGGCTAGTAGGGTAAAGTATTTTATTTTGTTAGTCCATTCAATCATATTATCTACTTGTATACCTCATGTTTTGTTTGAAGTTTTGCAGGTTTGCCTCTAGGGTTTGTTGGGATAGCTTCAAGGAGGAGTCTACCCTCAAGGCCCTTTTAAACTCCATGCTTTTCCTAATCTGATTTTTTGTTCTCTTTATATCATATTTTAGCTAACTAACCATCATAGATAGGTCACAAAAAATACATTTTTACTTGTAACTTTTATGTTAAAAATGTATGCCCTAAAAAACAGAAATTTTTATTTACTTTTCTTGTTGTGTGCAGCATTTCCAGCAAGCAATAGCTTGCTGGTTTTGGCAGATTCTCATCAGGTCAAGAGGTTTTGCAGCCCACTTTTGGTCACACAACACTCCCAAAGGTCCCTCCTTTGGGTTGGTAAAAAATCTCACCCTTCCTTCATTTTTCTAACATTTTTGGTGAGTTTTTTTAAGCTTATTCTCTTGTGTATAATTTCATTTGTTGTAAATAATATCTTGTGCCTACACCTTGGGAGAGAAATCCCCAAAATCGTAAGGCTAGGGCATAGTTGTATTTTCAAAACATTTCTTTATTCTTTTGCCCCACTTGTCACTAGGGCAAGGACGTGTGGCTAGTTGTGTTAATCTTAGTTAGTTTGCTTCTCTTTTTCAACCCTCTTTGGCACAATAAAGGTAGGCTTGCCTCCAACTTGTGCCATTGTAAGTGGTTTGTCCCTTTGCCTTTCATTTCAAGTTAGCTAGATTAGTTATGTGTTGATGGTTTACTCATGCTTAAGTGATTAAAATATTCTAGAGGTAGATCTCATACACACACTAAATCTTAGCTTAAGCCTTTAAGGCATAATCTCTTTTACATGCTTTAGATTTCTTCAAGTTTCATTACATATGCTCTAATCCAACATACACATGGTTTAATTCATTGATAATGGTTTAAGAAGAAATCCTCTTAATTTGCAATCAACTCATCTTTAAGGCCATTTGCCATTATCTATTTGTGAAGTGTATGTGAAGCATGTATGTGGTGTAGGGACACACTTTAATTTCAGCAAACACTTTTCATCTCTTAGCACTTTACTTTTATGCAATAACATTCATGGTTAAGTGGTGATAAACTAAAGCACTTTTTCTTTTCTTGGGCAAGTTGTTCTTGCCTTCCTTTTCTTCATTTATCTCAAGTTCCTTCTTGCTTTAAGGCTTTAATCATATGGGATAAGGATAACCTTTCAATTCAGCTTTTATCTCAAAGTTTCTTACATTGTTTAAATGCTATAATCTCTTGGTTTAAGAACACTTTAGTAGCTGATTGAAGTTTCAGATTTGGGCTTAATTCACTAATTTTGGACAAGTAAAAGTCACTAAAACATTCTTAAACACACCTAAAAATATAATCCTAAGGCATAATAATATATTAGACTTAATAGGACACCTAAATTCACCATCTTCGCCATCTAAAATGGGGCTTGAGGAAAGCAACGGAAGGTGCTAGGCCAGGGACGGTCTCACGACGCGCGGCGTCCTTTCCGAGAGTACTCAGGTCTTTAGGGTTGACCTGTGAAGCTAGGGTAGGCCTCGTTGCCTCACTTCCTGAGCATCCAGTAGCCATTTGGTAATTGGGGGAGAAGGATTTTGGTTCAACACTTAGTTAGGGGGTGGGAAATTAAAATCTTTAATCAACCCTTAACCACTTAGTGTTTTAGGCAATCTCTTTCTTGGGTATATCTTGTGGTTGTTTAAAAACATTGCTTGCAAACACATAATCTCTTTCATTTTCTAATGCAAGCAACATTTTTATGCTTTGTGGGATAATTAACTAAGTGTCATCTTGAGTATTGTTGAGCATTTGTTCTTTCAAGTATTTCTTTTCATGCTCTTTGTGGTGTGATCTCTCAAGAGATAGCGCATCCCATTTGGAGGCATCATCTTGTTGGATCTTGAGTGTTGTGGATGCCATTGAAAAGCAGTCCAATGGAGTAAGTGCTATTAGGGCATGCTTGGCTTAATGTCAATGATCTTCATGCTTTGAATCTTTTTCCATCTTTACATATTAAAGCACTTGGTTATTTTTGTACCTTGTATATCTTGTATCTCTTGTTCATAGATGTTGTACTATCCTTTCATTCTTTATTGTACCTTTGTAAGTAACTTGTAAATCTTTTGTAATCAAACACCCTTAACTTTAGTTGACCCCTTTGCCCAACCTTAGGCACTAGTCTTAGTTGACTTAGGCAAAGGCTTTCTTGACATAAGTAAATCTTGCATCTTGCATTGTTTCCTTTGCATCATAGGTTAGTCTCCCCCCAACCTTCTAACAAACTAAAACCAACTCCTAGAACTTCAAGTTTAATCATATCTAGTAACTAGGGTCTACCCCCCTTGGCTTCCCTAGGAGTAAGCCTAGACGGAAGAGGTTCAAGCCAAAGTGACAGCGTGGGCTTTGAACCTAGGCATTGTGCCTCCAAGGACACACTAAGTGAGCAGGACTTAGCTCATGTTTGCAAGTGTGTATAAGGACGGCAACAGACTCCATGACCCATTGGATAGGCTTTGGTATCACAGGTCAGCTTACAAGATCTTCTTTGTCGGCTTACAGGGCATTCTTTCCTTCCACATATTTACAGGGGTACATTTTGGTACAAATCTTTCCAGAGCATCATTGGTACATCTTACAGAGTTCTCACAGAGCAGTTTTGTTATAGACACGAAGATTCATATGGTTCTCAAGTTTCAACATCCCACAAGGGGATCTCGTCCCCTTGAGTCGCTATTGTTAACCCCTAGATTTTCACCCTTGAAAATCTTGAGGGTTAAGAGCCAGCATGCACTACTTAGGCTGGCATTCCGAGATTCACCCATAGTTTAGAACTTATGGTTAGCAGAGGTTGGTTCCCATCAGAGACAAGTATATGATCAGTACATGGTTTTTTGGTTCATGGTTTGAGTTAGCATGTATTCCTTTGCATTTTGAGAGAGATATCTACATACAGCAGGTGTTGCTACTTTTTAGGACACATGGTTTGAGTGGTTCTCTTGACAGCTTGGAGCAGTTCTGAACACACAGGGATGGTCCTTGCATGATTCTAGGCCTGATAGCACTTTTCCGGGCGACATACAAAAACTTTGTATTTTTAGCAGTTTGAGCTCCAGGCCCTAGATTCAGATTTTGAGCACATATTATTGATACTTGAGACATTTTGAGTCTTTTGGGTCTTGTCCAGGATGATTTGACATAGATTTCTATTTTTAGCAGGTTGATCACCTGGGGTCGCATGTCGATTATGATTGTGGATTCGAATTCCTTGCAGAAAATTGAATCCAATGAGTACAATATCATGGACATGTGAGGACTTTTTATTTTTAGCAATAGACACATGATGGTGGTCTCCTAGTCATTATGAGCATTTGTGGAGAGTTTGGATCGATTTCGACAAGTTTCAAATTTTTGGGACCGGATGGCTATTTTTGGAAATTTATATTTTTAGCAATCATCGTCATCTCCAGCAGTGACAAGTGGCAAGTTCAGATTTCGACATGTGGCAGAGTATCAAGATGATGTGGCATCATGGACCAAGGGCACATTTTTCAAGGATTATGTATTAAATGAGAATTAATTAAGCTAAAGAGGTGGCGCATGGGTGAGGTGGCACTTTCTGGAGAACTCTTTCTCACTATGTTCCTCTCACTTTCCATGCAATCAATTTCTAAAAATTCTCCATAAATTGCTTTTAAACGCAAAATTCCTAAATTTTAGGAAATCCCTAAAAAAATAGGGTGAATTTCCCTTTAACTCATAACTCTCTCATCCCTTGGCCAAATTTAGCAATCTAACATGCGTTGGAAAGCTAAAATTATCCTCCATGCATCTTAGCCATTATTTAACTAACCATGTGAATACACTCTCACTCATAACTCACCCATGCGAAATTACTAACTCACACTTATTCCCTCATGCGCATTAATTCCTAAATTTCTCACTCACAGTTATTCCCTCATGCGCATTAATTCCTATTTTTTCACACTCCTCTCCTATATATTGGATAGTCTTCATTGGTTATGGATCGGATATTGCAGCAGCTAGCATAGTTTCTTCCTCTCATTCTTAGTCTTTTGAGCAAAGTGATCATTGTACCGGTAGTGGACTTGTCAATTGTGGCGCAACCAACCCTCTAGCAAGCCTATCAATAAAGAAATTTTTGTGTTTGTGTTCTAACATCTAACCTTATTTCTTGCTGGTATTTTGTGAATTTTGCATGCAAATTAGTATGTTTTCCTTTCTGTTCATTCAACATTGTGGTTTATGTTGATCTTTTGACTCTTGAGCAGTTTTCTTTCTATTTCTTTCTCTCTTTTATTGTGCTAACCCTGCAGGATCCCTCCAAGCAAAAGGAACGATTTTTCCCCTTGTTTGGGATAGTTTTAAGTTTTAACACGTTGTCCTGAACATATCAGCAGCTGTTTTTCGTCAATAAATGCAGAAAATCAGACTTAAGACAGCAGCAAAATCACCCTAGGGACTCCCCCTGAGGCTGGCAAGCACCAGCCCAAACGGAGAGGGGTCTAGCCCATGACAATTTGGGGTTTTTCTCCTTGAATTAGCCAAGTTTTCATCGCTGTTTTATCAGGTATATCAGCTTAATTGGAGGGTGGAAATTTGTGCTAACAGGTGGTTTTTTAGAAGCAGCAGAAAACAATGACCAGCACAACATAAAGATTCTCATGGGACCCACTATAGCTTTCCCTTTTACAAAAAATAAGATGCAAGAAAATCTTGACCTAGTCCATCCCTTTGATAAATACAAAATGCTCTGCATCTTTAAATTTATATGTAATTGGCATTGTAATATCTCATGGTAATTAGTGTTTATATGGGACGCTAAAGCACTAGCTTCTGACAAGTAGTCCTACAAATATCGAGCAACTACTTCAGTTTCAAATTGCAATAATGATTTGACGTTTTAAAAATAAAGATATTAAATGCTATCTGAAAACATAAGTAAAGGTCATCTTACTGCCAAAAGACTTTGCCCTCCTCATTGAGAATGCGCTGGAATTCAACATCAGTTGTGTTATAAAGTTCCATATCTCCATTTATGTTGAACTTATGAATAGCATAATAACAAATTCGTCTGGATAACCCTTGAGGTGTTGATGGCTCATTATCTGGATGCTGTAGTATCTCTTCCTCAGGGAGGCAATGATCTTCAACAGTCCTCTTCCTCTTCTTCTGATTAGCACCATGAGCTAGACTGTGCTTCATCGCCTCTATACATGCTAGGCGAGCCTTCTCAAAAAGAGCATCTTTGCTTGCATCCACAATTGGACCATTGTAGCTGCCAAGTACAGCTAGTCTTTTATAATGAAACTGCAGAATCCGTGCAAAGGCCCTGAACATTGCTTTCAGACTGCATATCAAAAATTAATGATTCATCACACTTAGCCTTCTATACAAGCTGAAATACAAATGAGATTGTCTACATTAGCTCTACACCATTAAAATTTAAACAACCTATTACACCCTCTACCTTACCTGTCCGATGGGAAGAGATCACCATTGCGCTTTTTGACCATGCAAAAAAATTTGACCAAGCTTTCAGCAAATTCAGGCAAAGGAAGCTCCTCAATGTCGATCTGAGGTAATCCTTCAAACTTCCGCCATTCTAGATAATGTCGCCTAAAGATCCAGAATGAAAGATCATTTATTAGTGAAAAAAGTATGAACACAGATTAGCTGCTAAAGCTTGTCCTCTACTTTGACCAGAAATAAACTTACATTACACCCAAAAAAAATTATATGAATTGTCAATCGCTCTCAACAAACAACAGACAAAAATAACATAGTAACAACACACCCACCATGAAAGTAAGAGATGGCAAATGAAGGAAAAAACTGACTAATGGAACAAGCAAACCAACAAAACATGTTAAATGGAACAGAATTGATAAACTAGGTTAGTGAAATAGTGTACTGCCACTACAATCACCTAGCCCATAAATCTGTCTTCAAGCTCCTATTTTCTCCTCCTGCTTCTATCTTTGCTAGTATGTCTGTGTCTATATCGCGATACTTGCTCTTCTCTCTTGCTGAATCTAGAATTTCAGGAACACTTTCACACTCAGAACTGTAGCCAGTTGAATTGGAAGCCTTCATTGGACCTGCAACTTGACTCTCACTAACATTTGCAGTTGTGATAAATCCATCTTTCTTCTCTGAGAACAACAGATCATGTCAAAGAGGATATGAATCATACAATAGTTTTTTGGATTAGAAGATTGGTTTGAAACAAATGACATATCGTAACAGATACGGGATTTGACTTCAGAAGACTACTGTTACCTGTCTTTTTTGAAATCCTTGCATAGCTATTTTGGAGGGCCAACTTAAGAGATGAATTACAGGGGCCCCCAATTCGCCGCCTTCTGCTAGTCGAATGTTTCAAATGCTTGGACACTGAAGACAGAGTGTGAGAAGGAAAATTCTCTAGTTGAGGCTGCATAGATGCAGAAGGAGAATTATCAAACAAAGAATTTGCTGGTGTTGCATCCGTAGGGTGTCCAGAATGGGACGACCCAGATTGCTGAGCTTCATTCCATGTAGGGTCATTAGGAACAGCATGTGGGCAAAAGTGCATGGAATTTCCCTTGCCTTGCACAATTGCATCAAGTATTTTGACATTTTTCTTCTGGAATGTCAAAAAGTAAGAGATCAAAGAAAAAGAATCAATTTACGGTCTTCGAGTTTAAAATTCAAATAGCATCTTATTAATGTTGTGCTTTTAGCTGTCTTAATTTTAAAACTTTCACATTCTACTACTGATATTTTAAATGCAATAAATCCATCCATAGGTACATAGTTCTTTTATATTTATCATATTATAAATTATCAATGAATCAGCACCTAACATATTGCATCAAATCACACTCCTTGGTACTCATTTGTTTCCCAAATAGTTCATACACATTCCTTCAACTCATCTTCCTCATGATCATTAATAAACATTTATGAATACATATTTTGAATACAAAAATCATTACTGAACATTTTATCACCATACTGAGCAAAAATTAGAATATGATATACAGAAGACCAAAGAGAAGAATAGCTAGTTGGCAACAATTACCAACAATTCGAAATATGACAATAATCTTGCATTCGAAATAATCTTTGACCCATGGATTTGTTGTAGAATGAAAATCACCAACAATTACCAAGCATATATTCAGTCAGCCTTGTACTGGACAATTAAAATTATTCAGAGCAACAAGACAGTAGAAAGATAAAATCATTCTGTAAGGATGGCCTTGAAACCCTGATGGATTTGCCAGAACAGTGGACTGGCAATTAAACTGAGAATATGACAATATGGAGATTATAGTATAACCATAAAAATAGACAAAGTGAACAAGGTATTATGTTATGGAATAACTAGAATGATAAGTGCAACACAAATATGTGTATGTGTATGTGTTCAAGTTGATAACTAGTTAGCCCCAAGGGTTTGCTCAATTGATTGGTGCCACTATTGCCAAGCTGGTAATCCGGCGCACAGTGTAGGTCCCCAGTTCTCCCATTGGGTCAGATGCACTAAGTATATGATGTCTGCTTTACACTGGGTAACATCCTCAAAATGGGGGGAAATTGATGGGAGTTTCTCAGGGTGTCATTTCCAAGGAGAAAAATTGATAACTAGTTACATAACTACCAAACAGTTATAACAGATCATAACCTTAGTATAAACCTAAATGTGTTGAGTAATTCATCAATTATTCCTCAAGGAAGATACTGATCATGACTTCTTGGTGACATTGAGAATATGTGTATTGGGGTAGCCTAGGGCTTTGCCTGTAGGCTTCCACCTCAGCATCTATGTCCTCTCTCTTTTGAAATATGATATAAAGACTCTTTGTATTATTGTGGTTTATCATTGCGGTTAGTTGAGAAAGATAATGAGACTGATGCTTTAAGTAATCTGTTATAGCCCAAGTAGACTCCTGCAAAACGCCAGTAATAAATGCACATGTAATCTGTTTGGTATTTTATCTTGTTGCTACTCAAACTCTCGCCAGGGAAAGTCGCGCCCTGCAAGGGAGAGCTTGGGGCAATGGAACAAGGACTTGGTTGACTTTGGTTGACTTTTCAAAGTAATGGCTTCGACGTATGCTAGAGAAGACAAGTGTTTCGAGGATCAAGGATTTGTTTGCAAAGGGCATTCAATGGTCCAATAACATGCAAAGTATGGAAAGCATTCCAAGAAACCATTTATCATAAATAACCATAAACCATAATGAGAAATTTAATGTGAGGCATGCAAACTGCAACTTCTAATGCAACATATATATTCCCTTCACAAGAGTGGCAATGTATGCATGCAAGTAACTAATTCCGTGGTACAGTTTCAACAGTAAATGCATTTACAAATTTACATTAATCCAGAATTCATCATCACATGTATATCATTCAATGCTGTAACAAGTGTAAGATATTAAACCCAAATGTAAGTATGCAAATGTAAAATCAACGAGTCATTAAACATGTAATACAGCACTTATAATCAGAACAATATACCAGCAGTTATAATCAGCAGATATAGTATGATTACAGAGCATACATCAGGATTGCAACACTAATCAGATCTATAAGTCAAGTCAACATCCAAATTTGTCATTTATTCGCTGTTTACTTGTGATATTCAACTCCAATATTCAAATTAACCTCTGCAGTCTGCATGTATAACTTCTCTAGACCATTGAAAATGATGGCAATCGGCCCTTAGATACAAAAAGATAGGAAGATTAAGGTACTGATCTTGCAGGTTGGTTGGACACTTGGTATAGGGAATAAGATCAAGCCCTAATGCTCAAGGCTGTTGGGAGCGGGAGCGGGAAGTGCAGATTTTCAAAAATCTCCGGGAGCGGGAGCGTTTCGGGAGCGTTTTTTATATAATACATAAAAATATATATATTTTGATGCATATATATATATATATATATATGCATCAAACATGAAAACATAGATATAAGATCATTTAACTAATTGATTAGTGATGAATCGATGATCATTAAAGCATCAACCATTTAGTACATACTACATACTACACATATAACATCAATCATAAACATATGTGGGACTCGTCACTCAACATTAAAGAATCATAAGTTATATTATCAATCATAAAAGCATCATAACATCAATCATAAAAGCATCATAAGTTATAACATCAATCATTAAAGCATCATAACATCAATCATAAAAGCATCATAAGTTATAACATCAATCATTAAAGCATCATAACATCAATCATTAACTTCAAAGGTAAATTGTCATATGATGTTCTTAAGTTCATAAGTTCATTGTTTATAGAATAAGCCATAATAAAGAGTCAAGACTCAAGACTCAAGACAAAGTAC
>SNQJ01S0226561.1:0-14777 GCA_010110895.2 Picea sitchensis | reverse complement strand
ATCATATAACACTTCCATGTAATCCCTTGGCTGATACATAAGTCTATTCCGCACAGGCACTTCCTTCGAACCCCTTCCCCAGGTGACCACGACTCAAAATTGCGGGCTTAGTCCTTCCTTAGCACTTTTCTATATTTGAAAACAACATTTTGGCCACTAGCCCTCTTTTACTTCGACTGAAGTCTCATAGGACTAAGGGCCATGACCAAGCGCTTAGTTGATATGCGCCTATCTAGGGCTTCAAAACTTTAGGCTTCAGAAATTTCACCTATATTTCACATCATATTTTCCAAATGCCAAACTGGAGAATCTCCTAAATGGACCCTTCTTCGGAGCTTCGGGACTCCAGAACTTCGGGCTTCGGAATTTTTTACTACTTCACCCCTTGATTTCCTCGAACACTAAACTGGCGACGTTCTCTGGAGCTTCGTGCTTCAGAGGTTCTGAAAACAACATACACCTTTATCCCTGGGTGTCGAATCTTTGAAATGTCGGAGTCACATCAACAACTACGCACCGGGGGTAATACATGGAGAAATTATGGAGGTGAAACGTGGCCCATTCTACGGGTGACATGTGTCAAGTTATAATTGGCACAAAAGGTCTATGAATATCATAAAACATGATGAAATGTGGCACGCATGAAGTGGTTCCACTTCACCCTCGGTGACATCAACATGTTACGTCACTCTGACGCTCCTGGACTTCGGCTACTTCGGTCTTCGAAAGTTTCTTTTACCCCACACCTCAAAACTCCCAAACTTCGAACCGGTGGACTCCCCCGTCTGTCTCTCTCCAGAGCTTCAAGACATTGGGGGACCTCACCACATAACACAAAAAATCTCCCGAACTTCTGAACAATCGCTAATCTGCGAACACGTGTCCCCTAACTGGGTACGGTCTGAATTGACTTCGGACTTCGGGAATTTGGAGAAAAATTATCCGAGTGACATAAAAACTCTCGAATGTTGAATACTTGATCATCTGTAGACAAGCATCCCAAAAAACGGACGTTCCTGTTTTGCTCCGTAGTTCGGGACTTCGGGTGATTTTCTTCCTAGCAGCTTAAGGACTTGCTTCTCCTGGAGTGTCGAGCCTTTGAACTGTGCCTGATCCCATGCCCCATATATGTCGTTGGACAAATCCAATGGTCAAGTACTCCTCCCAGTGATCTACGACATAGATTCACTCCAGGGCTTTAGAACTTTGGGGCTCCAGAACTTCGAGCTTTGGAGGATTTCGTTGTTGAACACCACCCAACCCCTGGATTGTTGAACACCACCCAACCCCTGGATTGTCGAACACTGAAATTCTGAACCCTTGCAAATCTTCGGACACATGTCCCTGAACATGAACGGTCTAGATTGGATCTGGACTTCAGGACTTTGGGGAACTCTTCCTTCCACGTAACCACAAACGAATTTCCCCAGAGTGTTGAACTGTCAAACCACGCGGGGATCCAATGGTCAAGTACTCCTCTCGGTGATCTATGTCATAGATTCACTCTAGGACTTCAAAGCTTTGGGGATTTTACCTCCTTTTCATCAAAGAATTGAACTTTTTCGAAGAAACAAAGTCCGAAGGACTCCGGTGCTTAACAACCCCGCACCTCCTCCAAATTCGATGGCTGCAAAGGATCTATCTTCTCTCGAACAGATCCAATAGTCCAAATCTAAACTTGATCCCACGGTGGTGATCGTTCCCAAAATTGAAAGGGACAACCACGATCCTTCAATTTCTTACTAAGGATCTTGGACATTCTAACTTCTATGCGGACTCTGCAACGCCATTCCTTCGGAGTTTCGCGACTTCAAAGTCCTAACTCGATCTCAGCCAGAATATATTATCTAACAGATCCGGCCCATTTTGGCTCGGTGTTTCAAACCTAGCTCCGATATCAGTCTGTAACGTTCCCAACCACCCACGGGCTGGGCTACGCTACTTCAAGCTCTCTCTTGGACTTATTTCTCTTACAGATACCTTTCAAATTAATAAATATGCATAAAATAAAGGAACTAAATGACATGCACACCAATAACCAACAAGCATGCATATTCTAAAGATTAAATTCAACGATAAATACACAGTGGAATAAATCATATAGAGGTGAATAATACCATAATAGAGAGCACTTATCTTTTATAAAATAATACACCAACTAGTTGCAGACCAAGGATGTTCCACCCAACCGTAGACATTGTTGTTCCAAGTCTCAACAGTAATGTCACCCCTGAGCTAGGGCTATGAATCCACAAGGATGGTTCCAGAGTGTTACATGGCTTCCCAAACCAGTCAGCACTCAATCTCCCATAGGCTTCCTAGCACCCACAACAATCTAAGTACCCATCTCTCTTCTACCCAGCCTGCACAACCCAAGAGAATGCACCCTCTCCCTTCTCTTCCACGCAGTCTCTCAGGCTATCCTTCTCTTTCCAAGGCTCAATTGCAGCTGGTCTAGAATCTCCATGTTGGGACTCTCGGGACTCACAACTATGAGCAAAGTTGGACACAGGCCAAAGCATCTCAGACATGCAGGCCTCAAATCATGGTTGGATTGCACCAACAATCTCTACAGCCAACAATACCATGGATGCTCTTCAATAGTTCGTATTTCTTTCCCAAGCTAAGACACAGATGAGGAAAGATGAGTGGGTGACATAAAAGAATGGAGTGAGATCTCCACGAAAGGTGTGAACATAGAGCAATGGAGTGCATGCATGAACGAATGAATGAGTAAGTGAACGAGTGAGGCGACCAACAACATAACCAGAACCAAAACGGGAGTGAGAGAACCACCCCAACAGACCAAGGACGAGTTTATGTAACTCTTGGGAATCAAGAACCTCATGGCCTTCCCCCAAGAAGCTCACATAACTGATTTCCTCCATTAAAAAAATTGGAGAAATAAAAATATAAAATAAATACTTAGCCCCTCAAGCCCCCTATCTTGTGGAATGATAGCCCTCTATAACTCTAGTCCTTGTCCGTCTAGCAACCATCAATGTATTTATTATTAATAATGATCAAAACATTACATTTCTTAGGCACACTGACCTATTTTAATTGTTTGGGAACTCTGGCCTCTCATCAATTAACAAAATACAGTATTTAATATGGGGATGAAAACACGAGATGTTACATGCCTGCACATTTGATAATCCATTTGCAATTGAGATGCCTCTTTCTTGCCCAAAATTTACTAGTTCTGCAGTCGATAGATCGGTTGGATCGACAAATGCCAACTCAATTCCTTCAACCTTCATCTTTAATGCAAGGGTGAGTTTGAATGTGGGAGAAATAAAGCTGCAAGTCCGCTTGTTGAACCGTTTTCATTCTCAGACGGTTCTGCCTCTTGCTCTATAGTGCATGCATTTAGTAGCAGGTCTACAATAGAAATGACGAACAAGGTTAATCTCTCAAGAAGAACTGGAGAAATGGGAGCAATTCCTACAAACTATGAGACACCCCAATGTGAGGGAGAAACATCAAGAAAATATAGTTCTAGTTCTTGGTCTGCTATGGAGAGTTTGTTTTCGAGTTTGAATCATATTTTTGAGTTTAATGCAAGCAAAGAATTGAGCAAGAGCCACAGTACAAGGGAAAATAGAGAAAAATATCAGTTGCCCACATCTATGCAACGAAAGGTTGGTAGGCGCTCCACTCCTAAACTAAAAAGGTATGTGCCATGTTCCACTCCATCCAATCACACTGAGGGAGGCTCACCAATGGACTTCTCTCCTTACAATGAAACTTCTTCTAAAGATGAGTCTCCTTCGGGAAATCACAACATGCCAGATTTAGGACAATCTTCTTCCACGTGGGAAACTTTTGTCCAGCATGGTGCTCAAACAAGCTACAATTTGCATGAATCTCTTGTCATGGAAGCCAAGGTCGAAGAGCTAAGGGTTGCAACTGTAAACTTACATATTGGTATCGATGAGGAAATGAATGTCAAAAGTAGTCCCCAATAAAAACCATTCAAAGGAGGAGAGAATCTGTCTTGGTAGAGAAGTAAAACAACATCTGTGAAGCAGAATATTTTATTCCTGATAGATACAATAATAGTAGAAGGCCATCCACTGAAGAGAAGATATCCATTCCAAGTTTTGAAAGTGAGTGGCTAAATTCTGAAATGGAAAAGGTGAGAATCGATGATGGTGGTGCAAAAGCGGAAGATGAAGAAAGCAGTCAAAGTAAGCAGTTTCCCTTTGCATATTCCTTTGTTGGTGCAAAAGATGAAAGAAGACAAAGTAAGCAGTTTACCTTTGCATCTCCCTCTCCAAATTCTACTCCATCAGTATCCGAACGACATGCCAGAAGAAGCCATCAGACAAAAATTGGAGAAAATATAAATCCATGACATTGTGATATTAAGATGACGTGTTTCTCTCTCGTCGAGACTATATGCATGAATAACGCAGCAAATAAGAGCAGGGGCGATGAGACATCAAACTTGAAATCCTGTTACGATTATCGGCCAGGGTCTGTAGAGATGGCAGTGGAATTGAGACGTCAAACCTGAAATCCTGTCACGATTGTCAATAAGGGTCTGCAGAGATGGCATAGGAATTAAATGATAGTCTCTGACACTTACTATGATCCCCATATTATTACTATCTTCTTAAAAATCCACACTTACATGATCCCCATATTATTTATTTTGAAAAATATTGATCTTGTAAAAATGTTAACTTATAATGCTATAAATAACAAGACTTATACCAATAGTGTTAGTCCATTCATTACTTTTCCAGGGAAAAAAATTTCTCAAATTATATTAGACATATAATTTTTTCTTCTTTTAGTACATATATAGGATTCAAAGAATCCTCAATTACTTCCATAAAAAAATTTATACTTGCATTCCGCACAGTTCAAAAAAATTACAAAAAGTATAGCCAATATAAGTTCCTATACAACTGCCACCGAACTGAAGAGAACTGTGAAATATAAACCGACCACAGAAACAAAAAAGCCTGATGAACATATTCATCTTTCAATATCTGCTTCTCTAAAGCAGATTCTTCAATGAATCTTTAACTGTCTTCTCGAGCCTTCTTCTCCATTTGTCCATTTATAATACGTAATCAATCCTTCTGACTCCATCAAAGCCTGCTTAGAAAGAAAATCTGCATCAGAATTAAAGACTCTAAAAATATGTTGAAAGACAATAGATTGGAAGTTCTGAATAAGTATTTTCGTTCTTTTCTTCCACCCTTCTATGGAGGCCACCATCAGTCTGCCCTTGTCAATGAGCCAATCTATCACAACCTTTGAGTTGCCCATAACATGGAGAGATGGAATTTCCATATGATTTGCTAGCATTAAGGTAACCCAAGCCCCAAGAGCTCCGCTCTCGTATTTGTTCCTTTACCACAGAAAAAATTCCATTTATAAACAATTGAATCCCAAGTTTTTATGATTCCACCTGCCCCACTCCTATCACCATATTTTTTAGTTGCTCCATCGAACTAGGCATGGGCAGTATTCTGACTTTGATGTGTCCAAATAGCTTTTGGAATTCGTGGCTTTACCTTCCTGCTAGGATAAGTAATACATGCCAGAGTCTCGTTGATAATCGAGTGCACTGAGGGGGAAGCATCTTCAAAGATTGCCCGATTTCATTCGAGCCAAGTAAACTAGATAACATATGCTACAATCGTTGTAGGTACCCTTTTATTCATATACCAATTTTTTAGACATTCCAGTAGGGTATTTCCAGTCCAAATTCCATCAAGGGATCATTTCTATTTTAATATATTCCAAACAGATAGAGTAAAGGGGCAAAGTTTGAAAATATGTAATGGAGTTTCCATATCCAATTTACAAAGTGGACAGCGCCCGGGTCCTTCCCACCCTTTCCTCTGTAACATATTCCAGGTTAATAATTTTTCTTCCATTACTAACCAAATAAACAACTTTATTTTTAACTGAACGTTCCACTTCCATAATGATATTCTCCATCTCTCCACACTTGGTAAGCATTTCAATGAGATAATACTAAGATAAAAATTCCTTGTCGATGGATTATCAGGGCTGGCCCCGCCCGTCCACATAATTTGATCTATACTATCCTATAGAATCACCCCGACATCAATAAGGTTTTTTCTATACGTATCCCATTCTAATGCCAAATCTTCCCCCAGTCCCAAATCATTACCTTTTACCCAATAATCAGATAGTATTGTTGTATTTGATGGATTCYGTGCCTGTGCCAATGTCACCAAATTTCTATCTTTTAAAGAAGTYTGTAATGGATTGGATAAATATGAKTTKYCCCCCAYCCCCAGAATACGGTCCTTTCCCAAAGCCACTAGCTMTCCYGATCYCGGGTTCCAACTTATACCATGTAAAATGATATAAGTCACCTTCAATAATCCGCTCCAAATTTTTGAAACTCCATTTTGTATGAAGGAATTAGATCTTAGCCACGTAGTAACATTTATGTTTCCAAGATATTTATCCATTATAATCTTGTGCCAAATACCTTTTCCCAAGAGTACTCTCCAAAGGGTAGTTGCTACTAATGCTTTGCTGAAGTCAAAGATGTTGAGAATGCCCCAGCCCCCCAACGCTTTTGGGACAAATATTTTCTCCTAGTTACACAAATGCAAATGATGAGAGGAATTATCTCGTTTCCACAAGAAATTGTACATCATTCTTCTTAGCAAGTTCAGTATCAAACAAGGAATCACTGCCATGGAGAGCCAATATACCGCCTGATTGGTTAAAAAAGCTTTGAGAAGAGTTAAGCGACCTCCCAATGACAACCAATGATAACACTAATTATTAATTCTCTTTTCAAACTTTTTTAATAGCCAGCTCCAATCCTCCAATCCTTGTGCTCTAGCGTTGATATAAAATCCCAGGTATTTGAATCCCAGCTCCATCGCTATAAAGTTAAACGGGAAAACAACTTTGAAAACATTGAGCTCTATATCAGTTAGTCTAGCATAATGATAAGAAGATTTTAATATATTTATTTTTAATCCTGAGGTTGAACAAAAAAAATTTAGAATCTTGTCAATCTCCCACCACTCCTGCATAGAATATTTTGTTAAAATGACAATGACCACATCATCAACAAATAGTATGTGTAATATTTTTAAATATCTCATAACCAAAATACCTGAAATTATATCAGCATTCTGGCTAGCTTTCAGAAGTAAGCTCAATCCTTCCATGACTAGAATGAAAAGTAAGGGAGATAATGGACAACCTTGGTGGAGTCCCCTACTGCTCTTAAAGAACTATGTAGCTTCACCATTCACTAGAATTGAATAAGAAGTAGAAAAAACGCAACTCATAATCCAGTTAGTCACATTGACTCCCATACCAATTTGAAGAAGAATTAATCTCAACATATCCCAATTAACACATTCATAAGCTTTCTATAAATCTAGCTTTAGAATCATTGCTTTTATTTTCTTTTTCTTAATGCTATGGACACATTCATGAACTATCCCTATAGCATCCTATATCTGTCTCCCCTGGAGGAACCCCAGTTGTTCATCCGAAAGAGATTTAGAGAGATAAGGTTTTATGTGATCTGCTATAACCTTTGAGATAATCTTATAGCAAAGATTACACAGAGAAATCGGCTGAAAATCTCCAAAGTGGTGGGGCTTGTTAACTTTCGGAATGAGGGTAGTAAAAGTAGTATTTAATTCTCATGTTATCATACCTTTTTCCCTAGACTCCTCCACCATTCCAAGTAGGTCTTCTCCTACTATATCAAAAAAATCCTTAAAAAATTCTATAGTCCAGCCATCTGGGCCTGGACTTTTGTCAATTTTGAACTTAAATATAACTTCTTGTAGCTCTTTTAAATCAACCGGTTTGAATAAGACCTCAGCTTCCATATTATTTATCATCTCCTTATAATCGGCAACCATTTGGACTTGTTCACTTATTGGAGGAGTCAGACCATTTTTATAAAAGTCACTAAAATGATGATAAGCAGTTTTTTTTAAATTATCTTGACCACTGTGTAACCGACCCTCCTCCTCCTTTAGTTCCCAAAGAAATTTTCTATTCCTCCTAAAAATCACGTAACAATGAAAAAATCTAGTATTAAGATCTTCACTTTGTAACCAGATTGCCCAACTGCGTTGTCGCCATTGTTCCTCATTTTCAATAAGAATTTTGGATCTTTCTTGCTCCAATAAATTAAGTGGTTGTTCACCAAAATTATTAAAGATACCAGCAGATTGGTTCTGTAATCTGAATGTAATCTCCTTTTCTAACTCCAAAAGTCTTGAGTCTTTTTGTTGCCTCACCTCCTTTTGCCAGTTTCTTGTTAAAATTTTCAGCTCCTTTAGTTTCCAGACAAGACGTCTTTGTCTTCCATGCTCCACAAGAAACTTAGGATCATTCCAAATTTTCTGCACTAGCTCAGTAAAGAGACTTTCTTTTGACCACCACGGATTAAATTTGAATGGGAAAGCTTTGAAAGTCAAAGTTGAATCAAGCTGCAAAACAATCAGTGTGTGATCAGATATATATGGGTACTCAACCCATGCTCTATACACTCCAACTGATGACAAAAGATCTTCATATATGAGTGTCTGGTCAAGTCGTTTAGATATAGCCTCACTACCAACACGACCATTCCTCCATGTTGGCATTAAAGTACTAGGAATGATATCTATCAATTTATTCCTGTGGAAGTAATTGATAAAAAAACTTGCCAGAATACCCAAGGTATGGATGCCTCCCCAAATCTCCCCTGAAGCAAGTGTCAAGTTGAGATCTCCAACAATTACTAGATTCTTTTGTGTTAATAGCCCCGACTTCTCAAGCCGTTCCCAGAACAACTTGCGATCCGATCACGACCCATAGATATTTAGAAAGGTAACCTGTCTATTATTTTGCAGATACAAACCTGTCAATAACAATCCACCACAAGTGAGAGAGGGCATCAATTCAAAGGAGTTCGGGTCCCATGAGACTAAGAGACCCCCTGATTTCCCCACAGAGTTAACCTCACAACAATGCCAATGGGGTCTAAGTAAAATTTAAAAATCACGTGTTTTTTCAGCATATACTAACGTCTCCTGTAGAAAAATGATGTTTGGCCGCACTTTATCAAGTAACCCTCGAACAGAGGCTAGTTTTAGGACACCTCCTGTTCCCCTTATATTGAGAGATAATAATAACATTACTTGGAGTGAGCTAGGGCCTTCATTGCTCTAAGGGGCCCACCTTCGATGGAAGGTCGGATAGATAGTTCAGAATCCTTATCAATGGAAGTTTTTTTCCTAGCACTCCGAGTTTTCACCGGCGAGTGCTCAATACCTAAACCACGAGACCAAGCAAACGCTTTCCCATTTCCCCCCCTTCAGTACAATTCCCACTATCATCCCTAAGGGTAATCACTGGGACTTGTTTAAGTTTACCAAGAAAGACATGAAGTTTGACTGTTGGTTCCATTTCACGAAAGTAGGGGATAAGTGAATCAAGGACTGCTGACAAATTTGATTCTTTGTCTTCCGATTCATGGAATCTGGGAAGAATGTGAGGCGAAGCAGAATCAGGTTGACTAGTGCCAGTGGACAAAGGTGAGAAATAAGGAGGAGGGGGTTCAATGGCAGGGGAACCGTTAGTGGGTAAAACAATAGACACATCATGTCGACTAACCAGGGTCATAGGTCCCATAACCTTAATAGTTGTCTGAGAACTAGAGGGAGAAACAGAGTCATCAGTGACATCCACAGTATTGTTCGAAAGTCCATCAGTCGATAAGGTTGGTGAGACAATCTCAACAATAACTTGTTTAAGCCATTCAGAGGATAAAACCAATTCTCTTTCCCCGAAAGTCAAAGAATGATAGAAAGACGGGCAATAGGATTGTAGCTTACCTAAAACCGACGACGGATGGTCCCAAAAGCTCGAACCACTGCCATTTAGACCTTCGAATCCCGTATCCATTGAAGAATCATTATGTGTATAGTATCCACTGGTAGGTTCCATCAACTCTTCATGTAAATACTTCCCTTGGAACTCACGACGAAGGTGTGAGGTGCTTCTACAAAAACTACAGCGAAAAGGAATCCCTAAGTAATCGAGCTTTTGCACAATGAGATTTCCTCGCCACTCTATTTCTAAGGTCATAGGAAGTCCCTTCTGGACATCAATTTCCACCATCACCTTTCCAACCTTTCGCACTGAGCCCGACAGAGATATTTCATCCATCATAATGAACTTACCAAGAGAATTACCGATAGCCTTTAAGGCTCCAACATTCCATAAATACCATGGTAACCCAGGAAGTAGGATCCAAATGTGTCTAAACGGGAAAAATTCAGTATCCGTGTTGAAAGCTAATCTCAACTTCTTTATCATAAGGTTATTCGTATCATCCACCCAGAAGGAGTTCAACAGAGTTCCAACATCTTCCAGACTTCTACAAAGAAATCCTATCCAACCTTTGGATAAACTATACATGTCTGGAACATAACCAATAACCGGAACCCATATCTGTTCTAACTAGGCAGCAAGTTTCACACCACTGATACTCTGATACGCAAACCTATCGACAAGTCCATAGAGAGTAAGCCTACAGGTATCAAGTAAACCAATGTCGGCTCCGAGAACCATCCTCTTAACCTCTTTCGAGGCTTTCCATTGTTTCCTATACGAAATATCACCACCGGTAGCCGACGAAGGAAACCCCTGTTTTTGTACTAAGCCAGGACTACTATCAACAAGCTTAGAAGAACTCTGGTTCAACGATAAGTCCCCTAGCAAATCGGTATGGCGATCAGGTAAGAAAGTATCAAAAGATGGAGCGTGTGCTGAGTATGAGGAACCGGTAGCCTAATTGACCAAAGGAATACCAGGGGCTCTAGAGGTAAACTTAGGGTTCAAGTTAGGATGTTGAGTGATATGATCGGCATTAACCGCAAGCATCTGCCACAAATCATCTGCAGGCTCACTTAGCATATCCTGTACCTCCGCATTAATAGAGTCGAGCCTTGAGGTGGCCATCTGGAACCCATTAAACAAAACCTCTCGGGAATAAACTAAGAATTTAATGTGAGAAAAGACCCCACCTTCTCGAGAAAAAACAACAAGTAAGTGCTCTAACAGAGGAGACAGTAGAATAATGGCGCTAAAAACAAATGGTGCTAACCAACCGATTCAGAATCCAAACCAGGAAAAAAACTAGTCACACAGATTAACCACCTCTAATCGACGATACAATGACTGGACTAGATGGCCAAAGCAATACACTGAAAAGGTCTAAAGGAGAATGTAACCTTGTAAAGTCTTCAATCATGGCATCCCTAGTTTGTTCCCGCCTTCTAAAAAATTCAAAAAATCTCTCCAAAATAATCCTCCATCTATCAGTTCATTCATTACTTAAAACCCTTAAAGTTGAAATTTCAACTTTTTTTTTTAATAAACATGTATTTGCTAATTTATATTTAGTAAAAACTAATAATATATATACAATTTTAAAATTAGTAAATATACAATGATATTTTTTATTCCCAAAATATAATTCCATACTTTACATGATTGTTTGTACTTAATGAAGGAAAACAAATTTCTACATTCATATTTATATCTTATATGTATCTAACTATGTGTTTTTCAGATATGTTTATTTTTACATGATTGTTTGTACTTAATGAAGGAAAACAAATTCTACATTCATATTAATATCTTATATGCATCTAACTTTCATCATTTTAATGTGTTTTTCAGATATGTTTATTTATGTAAACGTAGTATTGCTTGTAAGTAAATGTGAAAACAAAATATTAAAATTAAATAAGAAACAAAATATTAAAAAGAAAAATATATAATAAATTGTAGTATTGCTATGTAAGTTAATGTGAAAACAAAATATTAAAATTAAATAAGAAACAAAATATTAAAAAGAAAAATATATAATAAACTATAATACTCTAGTGATTTCTTCATCATTATAATTACAACAACTTATGCATTTATATTATATCTTATATTTAACTTTCACCATTTAATTTTCACCTTTAATGTGTTTTTCAATGTCTATTCTTATGCATTCATATTTCTATCTTATATGCATCTAACTTTCACCATTTTAATATGTTTTTCAGATATGTTTATTTAGGTAAATGTAATCTTGTTATACAGATTAATGTTAAAACAAAACTAACAAAATATTAAATAAGAAATAAAATATTAAAAAATATATATATATAATAAATTATATTTAATTTTCACCTTTAATGTGTTTTTCAATGTTTATTCTTATGCATTCATATTTCTATCTTATATGCATCTAACTTTCACCATTTTAATATGTTTTTAGATATGTTTATTTAGGTAAATGTAATCTTGTTATACAGATTAATGTTAAAACAAAACTAACAAAATATTAAAATTAAATAAGAAATAAAATATTAAAAAGAAAAATATATAATAAATTATATATTATTTTAGGTAAGGTGAAAGGATAGTGATTTCTTCATCATTATAATTAATAATAATAATAATAATAATAATCTATTTTTAAGGTCACAGCCAAGCCAGCACACCAAATTGGTGTATGAGACCCCCTTGTTTATGGGACAAGGGACCCCCCTCCGCTCAACAATTTGACTGGTAAAGTCTACGAAGGTATATTTATTACAGGGTAAAAACCACTTTTCAAAAATGGAGTAAAAACAATTTTTAAAAAGAGGATTTCACATTTAATGTATAAACATTATGTATAAACATTTTTGGCATTTAATTTTGATAGTTTTGTTATAAAAATAATTTAAAATTTAAGTAAAACTATTTCATATTTAAGGAGACTTAATGACTTTAACTTTTATTACGGCGGTTTGATTTTCTTATGAAGATTTTAAAATTAAAAAAATTAAAATTTAAGAAGACTATGACTTTAACTTTTAGTATGGTGGTTTATTTTTAAACTTCCTTATTTATAAATATATAATGTTATAAAACAATTTGTTTCCTTTATTTAAGTATTTGCTTTATTAAAAAATTCTCCAGTGATCATTTCTTGTTCTTCCTTTTGTTTATTTAAGTATTTGCTTTAATAAAAAATTCTCGAATGATCATTTCTTGTTCTTCCTTTTGTTTACGCTGAAGGCATATAATAGGGGATCGCTTTTTAAAAAATATTGATTGTCTTAGATTACTGATCATCAATACTACTTATGGTACTGGAATACTGGTCGTCCATACTACGTGGTTTTTAAAAACCACTTTTCGGTGCTTTTCCAGCGGTCCTTTTGGCCCTTTCGAAGCAACCTCCAGACGTCAGCCCTAACTACGACAACGGGACGTGGCATCCAGCTGTCTAACGTCAATAGCTACATGAGGCTACAGCGCCACGTGTCGAAGAAAGCACCACCCTCGGTGCGGCACAGCGTGTGCATTCTGTACGTACTCGCAACTGACTTCCGTTTCCCGAGATTGGAAAAAAGAAAATCAAAAGGCCACGGAGGTCGATAAACCCAAACCCGGGTTGGGCTCTCCAAGCACTGAGATCCCGCCACGTAGATTACAAAGTTAGTATCCTACTGGCTGGCAACCGCTGGGGTGACGGGCCGAGGGACCCATCCCGGCGTCGATGCCACCATCACCGTGTTGGTAAGACCTTCAAATTGCTGGAAGGTCTGACCTGTATTTTGGTAAGACCTGTATTTTGCACATGAAACTTGTGACAAGGCGAGTAGTTTCATCTTCCAAAGCCCTTATGTGTACCTTGGCATGACACGTAGGCAAATTCTTTCCCATGTGTCGTTTTCCACGTGTAAAGACTACGTACCAGACCCTAGCGTGTGCCGCTGATGGCATGATGCATAAATAACACGGCAAAGGAGGTGGCGTTGACGTCATTGGTTATTTTGACAATTTTTATTGGAGCTGGTTAATTAGGGAGTAATTATTTGGTAGGTTTTTTGGGGGCTTGCTTTTAAATTTCCGGTCAATCTAGAATTCTGATTATTTTTTGAGTATCTGGATTGCTGGCCAATCTAGAATTCTGATTATTTTTTGAGTATCTGGGTTGGTTTAAAGTGAGGCAAAACAGCTCAATTAGGGTTTTGAAATGAATAAAACATTGATCCATGCAAAACTCAGATTATCCGTAAAAATCTGACCAAATTCAAAGCTGAAAATTTACCTGAAAACGAGTCTGTTTGCTCCCAAATTAGCCTACTTCATTTCTATTTATAGCCCCCTTTCCCTACTTCGTCTCTGGCATTGGTAACCCCCAAATCCAAGAGAACCCCTGTTGCATCGACGAATTCTGGCCTTGCTCCACTTGATTGTCAAGTTTGGCCAATTTGGGTTATCTGCAAAAACTCCATATAACCTTGGATTTGCCAGAAAATGTTTTCTAACCTGCAAATCTTAGTATAGAACGCTTGGGAGAGTTCCAATGGTGAGTAAGGCAGTGCAAAGCGGAGCCTGCATTTTAGTTGAGAGTTCTGTGGTTAAGCCTGTGAGATTGTCTTCTCATGGAAAACAGAGCGTTCCCATGTCTTAACCAGCAACACAACTAGATTTCAAACAGGAAACAAGGTTTTGCTAGATCAGTGGCATATGTTACATAAATTTCTTTTTATTACGGCAGGTATGCCTATAGGCCAATTCTTATTACAATTAAGTTGTTTAATTATAACTAAATTTCACAATAAATATAATCCATTCGAAATTAATGATAATACTAATTAACACAGTTACCAGATAAGATCCATTTGATTTAACAACAAAAATAATCCATACAAAGTTTGCTATCTATATTATTTCATCAATACTAAGCTGCA
>SNQJ01S0226559.1:0-14600 GCA_010110895.2 Picea sitchensis | reverse complement strand
ATATAATTGAATGGTTTAAGTATAAGTTGAAAAAGGTTTTAAATTGTACTTGATATTGATTCACCCCCCTCTCAGTATCAACAGTTTGAACTATACTAGGATTTATTGAACATAGGTTGTACTTTTCCATTACTATTATGCATGGCGGTGAATAATCCCACCACCCTCGCACGCACACATTAATGCTTCCCCTTTGATCGTTCGCAGCTGTTAAGCCAAGATGACTTTGCTCCTGTGTGTTGTTGTTTTCAACCCAAACCCTTACCATGTGTTCATGCCATGGCTCCTGTTGTCTGAGCTGAACCTAATGGTAGCCAGGCTCTGTTGATGTTCGACAGTGCCCACAGTGACCTTGAGGAATTTGGATGGCTCTCGTTCATACAAAAGTTTGATGGTTTTAACCCCTGCGTTGCTCGGAAATTCGCTTTAACCTTTGATGGATGTCGAGCCAAGGTCGGGGATGTTCAATTGGAAATTAACGAGCAATTTCTTAGTTTAGCTATAGGTTTGCCTGCCACTGGACAACGATGGTCCAATAATTGCAAAGTGGAAGAGGTCCCTTGGACACTGCTCTTCCAATCGCGTAAGGTTAGCTCCTGTGACAAAGGTTTGCCCGCGAAAATGCTCAAGCAACGTTGGCACGCTTTGCTGATGATAATCAAACAGTTTATCACCTGCGAGGGTCGGTATGGGTTTGTTTTCTTACACCACCTTTGTTTACTTATGGTTTTCATGGGCTATGAGCTTAATATGCCTTATTACCTGCATAGAAGCCTGTTTAAAATGTCTAAGAGATACAAAAGGAACCAGGATGATAGCATCCTTTTTCACTTCGGGCTGGTTAAAATTATTGTTGTTTATCATTTGAGGTTACACGGAGACTGTTGGAATGATTTCCTTGCTCGCAATTGTTTTGAGGATTCGAATCCTCCACAGGTTGATAAACCTGTGGTGACCGAGAACAAAGCTATACCCCCGGTACCCTACAGTATTCTATTACCTAAACCCTTACCCGACTCACCTACATACCTACCCCACTCTATGACCAAGGATGTCGAAACTGTTAAGCCTGTGGCTAAAAGGCCTAAAGCCAAACCTACTGCAAATTCCAAAGGCAAAAAGAATGCCCGTTTAATCTCTCAAATGGAAAGAAACAAGCCGAAACCTCCTGCCAACCCTGACCCTATCATTTTGAGTGGAGATTCCGACTCGGAAGTGGAACGTTACCTGGCAAGTGAATATCCCTATTCCGAAGGTCTGTGTGCCAAACCCTTGTTTGACTTCGTGTCGAACCTACCACCTTGCTTGCAAAACGACCCTAATTACCCTGGCATTAAGCTGCCCTGTCCAAACCCCGATGACTCGTCTAAACCCTCTCCTGCTCCGTCGAAGCCTACAATGTCTCCTTGTGATCAGTGCGGATCATGGTTAGAGAGATATTATCTCGATGTGCCAATGCTACAGTCTAGAATTCATTCTTTGGAGGATCAAGTTGCAAGGCTTACCAGTCAAAAGGTCAAATTGAAAACCACTGATAAGAAACAGAGGACAACAGGTTCTATTTTGTTTAAGAATGTGGAGTCAGCTACAGTGGTCATGAATTCAAAGTTGGCATGATAGCAACCTCACTGGTATGTACTATCATTTGTTTATATAATGAATTCAAATTCTTTAGCTCTGATTACAGCTTGGATTTGCTCTGTCATACTATATGCATTATGTACATAGTTTTGATTGATCGAATTTCGTTTTCCCAGTTTAGCTTTGATTGGATTTTCTTCGATTCGATGGATTGTGCTATGGATTTGATTGGTTTGATTTAGCTTAAATTGGATATGCTGTTGTTAATTGAAGTCGTTTCTATTTTTTCTAAACATGAGCTATTTCTCGTATTTCAATTTTGGACACAATCAAGTTTCGATTTGAATTGGATATGGTTGGCAATTATGGTTAACTGTTATGGTTTTATGTTCCAGCTCGGATACAGTTTGGATTATGTTTAATATGATTATGTTTATATGCACCCAAATCATGAATAGATACGATTCATAACAGTTATACCCAGCTGATTGATTTGCATTGTTTTAGTTGACCATGTTATCAGTTCGATTCATATTGTAATGAATATGCTGTTTAAATTTGATTTGAGGAACGAAAGTAATTATATCCAGATGCACGATTTGTTTCTATAATTAAAATCGGTCGTGATTTGATTATTTTCCCAGCTGATAATTATAACTTCTGTTGGTTCTATTAAGATTGTGATCATGATCTTGTCCGTTGACTGTGCAAGGATCAAGCACAAATTTGATTGGGTCGATGCTGTTGAGTATGATTTCGTTACACATAATCAAAACAGTTTTTCCATCTATGCATTCGATTGAACGATATGAATTCTTGTTATATCATTATAGCTGTGATGGATTAGATCGTATCGATTCCGATTGGCTATGGAGAAGTCTTGTTACTGTTTGACCCGATTTTATGATAACAGTGAAACATAGTATTCTTACCTCTGTGTTCGATTGAATTACTGTTGATTTTGTTTAATTGGAATGATAAAATAATGTGAGTCATTAGTGATTCGTTTTTAATGTTTATTAAAAGAAAATTGGATTCTTTTAAAAAGATTTCATTTGATTTCTATCTGATCCTGTATGCTATTTTAGACTAGCTACAGAATCAGATGATTCTGTAGCTAAGTCTGTAGAATCAAATTTTTATTGTTTTGTAAATGAAATACCTTTCTAACTTGATATTTTTGGTCTATTGCAGATGAATTCGAAATTGCAATGGATTTGATGAGCAGTTAGGGGATATTTCAAAGATTTCATTTGCATTTTAGTTTCCTAGTTTAGTTGATTTTTGGGATATCTCCCAGATTATGTAAAACAGTTTGATATTATCCACAGGGAGGTTTTACCCTGTGGAGAGACTTATAAATACCTATCATTTTTGTAATAATCATCATCCTCATTCGTGGGAGAACAAGGATATGGAGTGTTAATACAGACTGAAGCAGAATTTGGTGTTTTGTCACAGCTTTAGCTTCTCATTATATCAATATTTTGTTTCATGTTGTGTATATCAATTTGTATCTGGTTAACGACTACTTTTTCTATCTTAATCATGTGCAAATGATATAATTTTAATCACTGTAATCCATATCTGGTTTCTTCCAAGTGTATAAAAGACATAACAATTGTTTAATTCAGTTTGTGAATGACAGGTTTATCTTCTTCATAAGTTGAATTATCAAATATAAGTTTTTGCATAACAGGTTTCCCTTATTGCAGAGATTTATAATCATATAGTTGTCATGATTTTTTATGTCTTGTTTGTCCTGTAAACCACTCAAAGAGCAACACAACCTATCGTTTACGAGAAGCTTATGGACTAACCGATGTGAGTTTCCTTCCTCCGACCAGCTTTGAAGTCATCATACACAGGGAAGACTTGGAGCGTTTCCAGGTCAGTTTTTCATTTATTTGTTTAGATATGTGTGTTTAGTATATTAGATTGTTTAATTTCAGTAAATATATTAGATCGTTTAATTTCAGAAAGTTTATTTCTTATTCATAAAATCAAAAATCAACAAGATCTCTGGCTGTCTTAGGACAGAAAACACATGAGTTTTACAGGTTTTATTCAAATCTGCAATTGTGTATATTGTATATTTGTGAATAAGCTGTACAATAACTGGTAGTTAGACGATTAATTGTTAGAGTTAGAGTAATAGTATTTAGTAGAATAGTCAGTGTAATTTGTATTTAGTTTTAGTTTATATTGTAGTTTGTTTTTAATTAGATTAGTGTATTAGTTTGTTTTTATTTATTAGTTAGTTTAGTTTCTTGTATTTAGTTTTAGTTTTTTTATTTGTTTAGTTAGTTTTAGTTAGTTTTATTTGTTTTAGTTAGATTAGTTAGTTTATATTAGTTTTCTCTTTGGTTTTCTTAGGACCTTAGAGCGGCCAACGGAGCCGTTAAACTCGTCAGGGTGGTCCATTCCAAATGGCTTGAGTTATTTAGACAACCCCGGACCGGTTCCACTCTCTTAATTAACGGACGGACAATTTCGCCCGTCAACAGGAACAAAATACAATAACATAGAATGGAACCCCTTCTCCTCCTTTGTGGCCCAATATTTAACATAGCTTAATAGTCATCTAGGGTTAGGGTTTTGAATTCCTCAACCTTAAATTGTGATAATGTTTTAAATATTCTATATTATTCTTGAAATTCCTCACATGGATAGCCCCATATGCATGAGTAATTGGTGCTAACATGGCATCCTCTCATACCATGGTGGTCAACATTCTAAGTCAACTTGCAGGAGGCATAACATTTTCATATGTGCTCCGATTGATGCATGGTATACACCATTGGAAATTTCTCGGAGTGTAGAACACCGACAAGGGTGCAGATTCAAGTTTCAGACCAAAAAAACAAAAACAAAAAAACATTTAATGACTCAAAATGGCTTCAAACCCCAATTTTCCAAACTGGGACCTGCCACTAAAATGACCCTACAAGTTGATTCCTCCAATTTTTTCCACTCTGAAAGCATTGAGATAGATTAAAAATAATATAATGATCTAATTTAGATCATACCTCCCCATTTAGGGAGGATTTTGGTCCTCAAAATCTCTATTTAATGAGGTTAGTAAAATTTTACTCTACCTTCTCACTAGAGTACCGCTTTTATCTTCCTGTAAGTTGTCCTATCAACCCTGTTATCCCCCATTTATAGGGATAAATAAGGATATGATTTCTCAAGGCCCTCAAGTTGCAGACATGGAGTATTAAGAGACCGATAAGAAGGTAGGGGCCCCTATCATACCACACATCACCATCTGATCGATGGAAACAACATCCACCACACTCATCTTGGATCACAGAGGACAACATGTATTGCTTCATGAGGTAACAAGTACAATATCGTGGTAAGTGTCATTTAATATTTGAATCATTTGAACATGTTGCAAAGGATCCTTTCATGATTTTGAAAACATTTTCTTGGACATTATGCCTTTTTCCCTATTTCACCTTGGTGAGTGTCATGGTTTCCTAGTAAGTGGCCACCCTTAGGGAAAGGGTTCCTTCCAAGGGGTCTCCTTGAGGGGTCATCATACCATTCCCACTCATACTTTCCACCTTCCATCATTTATTCCCCTTCGTCTCCCACCCTTTTAGGTTTTTGGGGTTATTGGAAAAAGAAGGGAATGTATCTAATTTCATGGGAAGAAAGGGCCATTAGGCTCAGAGGTGACCTAGAAAACAAATCATGCAATAAAAACTCACCCTGGGATCCATAGAGAAATGAAATTCTTCTCAAAAAATTAAGGGACCCATAAAATAAATAATTAATCAATTACTGAAACTTTCCAAGGTAGAGCGTTTGTGGGCTATGCATTTCCTTTTTAGTGCCCCTTATTGTCTTCAACTTGGAAATGCATGCAAACCAAGGTAGAGCATATGTGGGCTATGTATTTCCTTTTCAGTTCCCCTTATTTTCTTCAACTTGGTGACACACACAAAGTAAATGGCTAACAAAGGGCTTGGAAAAAATATGCCTTAAAAAACAAAAAGAGGAAAAGGATGTGGCTAGCCTTCAAAAAAGGCGCCCATAAATGAGACTATGTGAGGACTTGTATGTCATGAAACCACATACCTAGAATTCTAATCCCATCCACCTCACATTCACTACACGCCTTAGAAAGGTTTCTCCTTGGGAACATGTTGACGGGCGTAAGTGACACACCATCAACTGAAAGGTCAAATCTAGACCGGGGTTGTCTAAATAACCCAAGCCGTTTGGAATGAAATGAACCGACGGGTTTAATGGATATGTTGGCCAACTAAAGTCCTAAAAATAAAAGAAATGAAAGTAATCTATGAAGCTATAATACTAAAGATATAAATTTAATAATTTATGAACGTCAAAATAGAAAGAGCGATATGTGCATATGGTTATGAACAATGTAGATACCACTTGAAAAATTTACTAGATACCTTGCGAAATAGATGTTTTTTGTTTTCAAGTGTTTATGAAGTAGATAAAGAAAACACATACATTTTATGTTTTTCTGTTTTATATTTAAAATCTAAAGAACTAAAGAATACTAATCAAACACAATTTGAAATAAGAACAGATTAACAATCAAAGATAATTTAATCCATTCTTATTTCATTGATAAATAAACTAACTAAAGAACACGAATACGAGTAAACTAACCTGTGATTAATCAACTAATGAGTTTACGTCTTTGCGCAATTCAAAATCCCAGCTGTCCTACCTATGAGGGAAATGTGTAACAGGCTGGTGCTAACACTCCCATAACAAACTCAAAGGTGTTTTGGAGAAGGAATATAAGAGAAGACTAATAAACATACAGATCTAGTGATCTTATAATGATGAACAATTATAATAAAAGAAATTTAATACAAAGCATTCATGTAATACATCATTTAAAATCAAGCATAAATCAACAATATTTAAATGAAATATTGATCACAGATGTAATATATGAGCAACAAATTACAGACCGAATTAAAGTGCTGAATAATATGAAATATCAGACGATAATCAGACTAAACCTGTATAAACGTTACATTTCATAAGATAAAGGCAAAACATAATGGGTAAGCGCCACGGTGGTCTAAAGCCAAGGAGTGAACAACTTCTCCATATCAGTCTTGAAAGTCATGTGTCCATAATTTGTCCAAATCAAAGATGTCCTCCCTACTAAGAGTGACCAGTATTTAAACTAGTTCAGGATTCAAATGCTCTTATCATACAAGATAGAGTTGAATCCACAAAAAATAGATAGTATTACAAAAATAGTGAAACTAGAAACCACTCATGCATGAGTTGGTTTGTCAAAGTTTTATAATCATAAAAGGAAGAAAACTAAAGAATAACTGAGCGTATGACCCAAGGTGTTTTCTCCATGAAATCAACATCATAACCATTAATTTACTGTAGATAGCAAAACCGATTTGATATTCAGAAAAAAAAAATATTAATTATTATTCAAAAGAGACTGGCTACAAAATCATAGATTCTGTAGCTAGTCTTATTATTAGTGAAAGAAATCAAATTAAATCTCCCTATTTCAATTTTTCATAAAAAAATCAAATAAAATCAAAACAAAATCATTTTACCATTAGAAATTAGAAAAAGAAGGATCTGACAGTTCAGAATTTATAATCGCTTTAAAACTGGTTGTATTTTTTATTATAATATTCTTGGACTTATTGAATCTTTTGCTTTACATCTCTGTGTGTGCCTTCAAGTCAAGGTTATCTCATTCCAATAGATCATTCCGAGTAGCCAAGATTTTTAATTGAGCCTGTAGGAGTGGAATAACTCTATAATAAAGCTCTATCCAGTCTAAGCAGCTGTCGCAGTGCACAGGGGTAATGGTAGAACGACGTGGAATACCGTCAACAATGGGTACTTCATTTTTACCTATGGCTTGTTCTAGGTTGTGACCAATCCCGATAAAACCTTCTTTGTCTCTAAGACATGGGGGTGAATTAGATACAAAGTCAAACTGTTCAATCTGGGTAACAACCTCTTTCCTGGGACATTGATTTTTTGGGTCTTCACGAGCCAAGAAATTGTTTATCTCTCGATATGAACACTGATCATCGATATTGATCATATCAATCGAGCTCATATGATCACTCTTTTGATTTATTAGGTTCCTAGAAATCAATCGACCAACATTCTTATTCTTAAAATTTAAATCCGAGCTCTGTGGTTTCTTTCCCTTGTGGAATTTATTCACAACAGGTTTCTTATTATTGTTCAAATTATATTTGTTCATAGGCACAGGGTGATATTTCCATTTTAATTCATCAATTAACAGTTCCAAAGATCTTCTATATGAAAACATACATAACAATTTCTTATCCATAGGGGTTTCATCAACAATAGAAACTGGTTCATTAAATTTGGAGCCATCAAGTGAATTGACGACCTTGCTTTCGGTCACTGGTCTATCCAAATTGGGACTTACAATTAAATGAGGGATGACTGTATCGTCGAACTGGGTGAAGCCATTTTGGCTCAAGAAACCCTTCCAACTATCACTGATTTGAGACAGGTGAGAAACCAACAATATCTTAACAAGACCGTGATGAAACAGACTCAACAGAGAATTCATACTCTGTCATTTATAGCGCTTATAAATTTTTTAAAGGCTCATTTGTAGGTAGAACGACATATTCAACTCAAACCCTATGAAAATCATAAACAACCGAATGTGATACAGAAAAACCAGCCCATACCAGCCTTCACAAGTGACAAACTGTTTTAGAAATAAAACGAGACTGTGGCATCTAGGTTTTAGAAAAGAAATGGGAATACCTTTTGTACAACAAATGGATTTGCGTGAATCCATGAATAAAATCCAAGGGGAATCCTCTATTTTAGCATTCTTAAACCACCTTTCACCCTTTAATGGGATTCCTGTCACCCTGCTTATGAAATCCTCTGTTATTTCAAACTGTGCATCCTCGACCTTGGCCCTAAAACCGTCAAAAGTCTGTGAAAAGGGCTTTGCAACCTGGAGATTGTAGACTTCAAACATATTGAGGAACACATCCCACCCATGAGCCTTCAGGTCGTCTATAGCGTCATCATGGGACATAAGATCTTGGCACCTGTTTAGCTCGATACAAACTACATGTGCCATTGCCACTATGAAAAGGATACAACATATATCACAAGGGATAGGTTTGGGTTTCCAGGAGATGAGGAGTAGAGAATAGTCTGTGCGAAATGTAATGGCACGAAAATTGCAAAGTTTGGGGGTTATCATAACTTGGACAGAAAAATTAGGGAAAATGAAAACCAGAGGGCTCGTAAAACTACGAACCATTTCTCACGATGAGTTCCAAATCCTGCATAGTAAAAAACCCCATACACGTAATGAAGGGTCTCATTAATATTTAGGCCAACAAGGTGAATTGAAAACGTAGGTACAAGACGCCTGTACCAATTTACATGAATGATGATATGAATTTTGAGTTTATGAAAACCATATGAAATGTTAAGTGAATGTTTTAATGCATTCGATCACTTCATAAATTAATTCAACGATTAACTATAGAACCAATGAAGTCATGATACCCATAATACAAAAAGATTTTGATAGTGGATTAATCAATAAGTTCATAAGAATTGAGTTTTAACCATATATGGGTGCCTCCAAAGCGACATTTCTAAGGTAAAAGATATGAAACCAAGTCCAAGTTTTATATTTAAATTCATGCTTATAGTCATGAATTTAAAACAAAACAAACAAAAATGCAAACAAAAAAAATCAATAAGATAAGGTTAATCCAATCATCGCCTCGAAACCCAGAAACATAAATATTTACAAATGGAAGGTGATGGCAGCTACAGAAAGATATAAACTCTTTGTGGGAACTTTTGATTGTGAAATAATATATTGGTGGCTCCCAACAATGGCGACATACTGGGTGAAGCAGTTATCTCTGCATCACCAGAAAATTCATGTTAGGATGAATCATATGAAATGATTTTTTTAGAAATAATTAACAACAGGTCAAGCATTCCGATCATAACTCAGGAAATAATGCAGTTTAGCATCAGATATATTTCTGTTCAAAAATATGTAATCCAACATCTACTTAGATTATGAGTGTATCGATGTTTATGCAGTTGACTTCGATACTGTTGATAGGGCCACTGTTGCCGTTCATAGCCTCGATAAGGATGTCATTTAAACCACTCTAGTACCTGTATCCTGTCCAAGAGTCATCCAATCATGATATGGGACATCTTTTCACTTTGATCAAATTGAAAGACATACTTGAGGATCTTCTTAAACCCGACATTGCTTCGCTGCTAGCAAGCCTGTTCAGTACCCCGACGAAGTTTCCTTGGTATCATGTATGCATTTACCCGCTGCCAGCAGACCCGTTCAGCGTCTTGACGGGTTTACATACACTTCCCACACATTACAATGCTTTCAACCCTCTACAATTTGTTTATGATTTGTAGAACTTAATAATATTCAAGAGGGCAGGGTGATACTGAAAATCTCATAGTTTGGAATAAAAATTTTGATCATTTAAAAATCATTCTCCTTTTTTGATGACCTTCATCACACTTTGGACACTTAGATTTTTGTTAAGAAACCATCTTGAGGATGAGAAGGTACAGTTGAGTTGTTTTCCTTAAAACAGGGACAACGTTAGAAGTTTATTAATGATAATCAAATCTACTTGTAATTTCGATGAGAAACCATACACACTGATTTGAACTGAAACTTACTTTTGCTAATATGAGTTTTAGCACTTACTGCTCATAGAATAAGTAAGTGCTAATCTGAGTTTTAGCACTTACTGCTAATGAATGAGGATTATGATTCCCTTCCACAAATGCGATGGTGAATCCGACATAATTATTTAAAAACAAATCAAAATCAAGCAAAATTAAAAGAACCAAAATAAAAAACAGAAAAGTAAATTAAAAATATTTACAAAAAGGTGGAACAAGAATCATCAAGCAAAAAATCTCTTGAGAGCCTGGAAGAAAAATCCTTATCAATATGAGTGCAGTCCTACTCGTGGCACCTTGGGTCAGGGTTGAATTGATAGTTCAAATTTACTTATCTCTTTACTTTCCATTAAAAATTTTCATGATGATACTGCAGTTTTGAAAAGAAATATTCAACGAAAAGCAGAGAGAAAAGATTTAAAGTGGACTTCCCTGACAACATTCATATCATGGTTCTCTTTGTGTGCCCACTTCTGTTCATAACTACATTATTATAAAGAGAAAAAATGATAAATAAAACTAAAGGAAACCTACTCCTAATCCTACTCTAAACTTTTAAATAGATCAAAATGATAAGTAAAATCGTATTTCCAGTGCATTCACAAGAACATCTCCAATCCCACAAGGCATAGAAATTCGAAAATCAACACAAAAGAATGTAGTATTTGCAGATACAAAAGAAATATGTTATGCTCACCTCCTATATATTCGTTTAAGAACAAAGCAAGCACAACCTTACCATTCTTTTGAAACTTCTTGATGTATGAATCTTCCAACCATTCTGCAATCTTGTCATGATATGGGCCATAATGGCATGGCAGAGTGTAAGTAAGTTTGAAAAACTTGTCAAGATTATGGGGACCCGACATAACCATCAGCCGAGGCCGAAGTGCCCCATCCTCCTGACAATTCTCCATGTGTTCATCAATTTATTCACATGGAGGATCTAAAAGAAAAATGTCATTCTTACTTTCTAGATATTTAGGTAAAAACAAAGCAAGCACAACTTTATCTTTATTATGAAGATTTTTTAGATATGAATCTTCAAGCCATTCTAAGATCCCGTCATAAAAATTAGGATGCAAACTATGACTTTGATGAAATTGATATATCAATGGGGAACACATCATAAGAGGATTGGTGACACCAATTAGACCATTGGTTTGAATGCTTCCTTTGATGAGATTGATCGTTTAAGAACGCAAAGCATAGACATTAGATTTCGAACTAACAAAAGAAATAATATGCAATGTAGAATGTTTAATCTCCATAAGAAAAAGTGCATTGTCTTTTTCAAAAATAAATCGTGTAAAATAATCTTGCAACATGTATTTTTCCCATGTGAGTGATGAAAGTGAAAGAGCGTCAAATCCGACTTCATAAATGTTATTTTTGGAATTAATTTCACCAAATCTTGGCATATCGAAAAAATCTGATTGTGGCGGAAAAGAGTAGGATAATGTGGGTAAAATATCATGTCCACCATAATCTAAGAAGAGATCAGGATATAAAGAGTAAAAGGAATCAGAAATGAGCACATGAAAAGATTCTCTTGAGCTATGATATTTAACACTGGTATTCTCAAGACATTCACTTTCCTTAAAAATTTCACTCTTTTTTGGTGATAAATTCTTCAACATAATATGATCATCTAAATTTGCCTCCTGTATGATAGATAATTCAAAAATTTCATGACAAACATCTGATCTTTCATGTGGATAAGGTATGATTTGTGGATGAAGGTTGAAGGTTTCTTCATCCAATTGCAGATCTAGATCTCTAATCAGTTTCATTGGGACGTTAGAATGCTTAAGATCGTTTTCATCACCTAAGTGTTCTTCAATAACTAAATTTAAGTACTGATTAGAGCAAGAGTTAGAAGAATATGGAAATTCACCTTGACCCAACATCAAATCGTCTTCCACGATGGTCGAGGGTTGAGTACACAATGATTCAGAGGAAAAATCAATTTGATTGTTAGTAAGAACCTTTTCAATAGGTTCTTCCTCCCTTGCTTGTTCAAAATTTTTGGATGGATTCCTCTCATCCTGTGAACAAAATTCCTCTCGCAATTGAGTGATAGGATTTGTAACCAATTCATCATTCATGATTGAATATGACTAGATGAAAGGGATGCAAGAATCATAGAGGAGATTTAGTACAAATGACATGTCATCAAGATTAAATTTATAGAGAACATGATGGATTCTTGTTGAAAATCCTTCTGGAGATGAATTGTCAATGATTAGTAAAGTCTGAAATTCTTCACATAATTGATTGTAATCATAGTTTTCAAAAGCATCTAAAAATTCATCTACAAATTGAAACCAATAAATAATGTGATATGCTGGAAAATACTCAAACCAATGTTTAATCTGACCCCTAAAAGTAAAAGCAAACAATCTGCATAAAACCTTTAAATAAAAAATATCATGCTTGATGCATTTACACCAAAACTTGTTAAGGTGGTCTTTTGCAGATACATCCCCCCCACCATCAAAGGTGAGTTTGGACAAGCAAGAGACTGTCTTGTTGGGAATATCAGGTAATGAGAAGTGGAAAGCATGTTCCAACACAATGATTTGGGGAGCAATGGGGAATTAAAAACATTCGAAATAAAGGCTCCTGCAAGTCCATATTGTCAGTCTGGCATGCCTTCTAGTGCACAGAAACAAAGTTTATAAATATGGAATTATGATAGGATGAGGGGTAAAACATTTAATCGTTAAATTTACCTCAACCCTCCTTCTAGCTCCATTTGTTGATGGGCGTAAGTGACACACCATCAACTAGAAGGTCAAATCTGTACCGGGGTTATCTAAATAATGTTCAAAAACATAGGTATTCCAACAGAGGATGAACACCTTCAGTAATCACTCACATAACCAGATCAAAGATCAACACACCGATGTTTTCACGTGGTAAAACCCCTACAAGGAAACATCCACGACCCCAACCAACGCGGCCACTTGGAGCAGTTTATTAATGCAAAGAAAAAGATTACAGAGAGATTTTCTCACAATCGATCATCGAAAAATGACCCTCCATGCTCTTTAAATAGTGATCATGGACCAATCAGGTGCTAAGCCACATATCAATGGCTGTTAAGATCGAGGAGAGTATGAACCGTCAGATCACTCTATGTCGGGAACATATCGTGACCGTCAGATTTCCTAACTACAAATTCATACAAATGCATACTAAAGAAACACACTAAGAAACACACTTTTACCTAACGACATATTAGACCAAGTAGATCTTAACTAACTCCTAAGTGTCTAAATATCCTAACATCCCCCCTTAAGAACAACTTGGGATAGGATTGAAGGATTTACAATAGTGACACAATAGGATAAGGAAGGAGGCATTAGAGTCTATCCCCCCTTAATGACAACTTCCTAAACTCCTAACATAGACCGAATTTTGGAAAACTTCGCTTCTATAAGAGACTTTATGAAAATGTTTGCAACTTGATCTTGTGTAGGGAAAAAGAACACTTCAATAACTTGATCATGAATGGGATTTCTGATGAAGTGCATGTGTATCTCGATGTGTTTTCTATGTTGATGTTGAACTGGGTCTTTGGAGAGATTGATGGCACTCTGATTGTCACACCAAAGGCTGGTCGGATGGTGGTGCTGGAATCCAAACTCTGAAAGGATCTGTCGAAGCCACAAGAATTATTGACTTGCATTTACCGTTGCTCGGTACTCTGCTTCTGCTGAAGAAAGTGCTATAGCCTGTTGTTTCTTACAGGCCCAAGTGATAGGTTCTGAACCAAGGCTGAAAACATAACCTACAATAGACTTGTGATCATCAGGGTCACCGACCCAATCTGAATCAGTGAAACCAACCAATAAAGGAGTCCCCCTTGAACTATAATGTATCCCGAACTAAACTGTACCATGAACATAACAAAGTATCCTTTTAGATGATTTCCAATGGATTTCATGGGGTGTTTTCATATATCAGGCAACAAGACCAACAACAAAGGAAAGATAAGGACGGTTATGAGTCAAGTATAAGAGGCTACCAACTAACTGACGATATAGGGTGGCATCAACTTTAGGAGAAGTACAGGTGCCAGAAAGCTTGACTCCAGACTGGAAGGGAGAAGGGGTTGGTTTACAATCATCCATTTGAAAGCGATGAAGAAGGTCACAAGCATACTTATACTGGGAAAGAAAAATTCCTTCATTGGTTTGCAAAACTTGGAGGCCAAGGAAATAGTGCAAAAAGCCTAAGTCTATCATTTCAAATTTCTTCTTAAGGCTGGTTTTCACATG
>SNQJ01S0226558.1:0-14601 GCA_010110895.2 Picea sitchensis | reverse complement strand
TAAACATATAGTAATGAGAAGGGACGTTGTATACCTTTGAGATGATCAGATAAAGTGATAGTATGAGTCTAAATGTAGGTGATCAAGAGTATAATGGTGGCAAAAAGTATAGGCAAAAAGGTACATTGTGTGGTCCTAACATATACAATGATTCATAGTTCATGCAATGTATCTTAATAACCTTTTTCCTTCTTACCAATGTGAATTATTTGGTGTGTCCATGAATCTAGAAATCAAACTGACTCCATACATTATATCTGGCCTAGTCCCTGTGAGATACATGAAACTTCCAATCAATTTTCTGAATATGGTTGAATCAAAATCCATCTCATTTTGTTCTCTACTTAGTTTTGTGCCAGTTTCCACAAGTGTAGAAATTGGACTGCAATTTACCATTTTAAACTTTTTTAAAACATATTTTCCATATTTACTTTGGAAAATGAAAATGTCCTTATCATTTTGTGTGACTTCAATGCCAAGAAAATATTTCATTAACCCCAAGTCTGTCATCTCAAATTCTTTCTTCACTGTTGATTTAAACATATCAATAGAGAGATTACATGTATAGATCAAATTATCAACATATAGGCAAAAAATCAATATCTAACCTTGTTCATTGACTTTGGTGTATAATGTAGGCTCACTAGTGCTTCTTATGAATTCATTTTTTTATCATGTATGAATCTATCCTGCTATACCATGCTCTTGGTGCTTGCTTCAATCCATAAAGTGCCTTATTCAACCTGTAAACCTTTTATTCTTGTCCTTTTACTTCATATCTTGGTGGTTGTTGCACATAGAATTCTTCTTCTAAATATCGATTCAAGAAGGTTGATTTGACATACATTTGATAAAATTTCCAATTGTGTTGAGCTGCAATAGCTAGTACCATCCTAATTGTGTCAAGTCTTGCTATGGATGCAAATGTTTCATTGTAATTAACTCCATATTATTGTGTAAATCCTTTAGCTAATAATCTTGCCTTATATTTGTCAACTTCTCCATTTGCCTTATATTTTGTAATATTCCAAATATAAAAAGTATGCAGAACAGAAATAAACTGCTAGAAATGGCAGATGAACAACAATATAACCAGAAGAACACCACAATAATACCAAAATGATACCAGAATAACACCAGAAAGATCACTTTGATTACTGAGAGAAATGTTCACTTGCCTCATCGAGGGGGAAACCTCCAGCAGATCAGAGCTCTATTACAATAATATCCAAGACAAAAGTTCTCATACCCTCGACTCCTATTTATACTAAATATGTCTATCAAAAGAACCATCTAGAGGAAGATCCTTCTAGAAGTGGAAGATTCTATTAGGTATTCTTACATTTGACTTTTTATTCCTTATTGCTAGGCCTTACTAATATTGACCTTTATTACATCGGAATATATTATTCTACCTAACCGAGGGGTTAGGTCCCTAACATGTCCTTCCCCTTAAAAACAACCTTGTCCTCAAGGCTTGAGATGTGGAAATTGCTTCAGAATGGTAGTTGGTTCCCAAGTGGAATCTGTTGGGGTTGTCTCTTTCCACTGGACTAACACTTCCTTGATGGTTCACTAACGTAGGCGATTCTTACGTTGGTACAAAACTTCTTATGGTTGTATCCAAATGGAGCCTTCTTCGTCCAACTCGGGAAGGTTGGTTTGAGTTTGGAACTTATTTCCAATAACCTTCTTTAAGCAGGAAACATGAAAAACAGGATGTAGCTTAGAATGAATGGGAAAAGATAATTGATAGGCCACCTGTCCCACATGCTTGAGAATGTTCTAAGGACCATAAAATTTGGGCACCAGTTTCTGACAATGGTCATCCTTGAGGGAATTTTTCTTGTAAGGTTGCGGTCGAAGAAACATCTGATCCCCTTCTGCAAATTGACATTCAGAGCGACCTTGATCTACTTGTTGCTTCATGCAATTTTGGGCCATGACCAAATTCTCTTTGAGGGTACGGAGAATAGCCTCTCGACCTATAGGTGTTTGGTAAACTGCCTATACCTTAGAGACACATGGAAAATATGAGAGAATTGAAGGCGTCTTTTGCCCATATACCTCTTCAAAAGGAGTCATGCGGGTAGTTGTATGGTATGAAGTGTTGTACCACCATTCAACTAGTGGTAACCATTGAGCCCACTGATTTTTCTTTTCCAAAGAAAAACACCTCAAATATGTTTCCAAACACTTGTTGACAACTTTAGTTTGACCATCAGTCTGGGAATGATAAGTTGTGCTGAGATGCAATTGGGTGCCTTGTAGCTTGAACAGTTCTTGCCAAAAATTGCTGGTGAAAGTTGGGTCGCGATTAGAAATAATAGAATGTGGCATGCCATGAAGATTGAAGACTCGATCCATGAAAAGTTGAGCCACATTGGATGTTGTAAATGGGTGTTGAAGAGCACAAAAATGAGCATAATTAGAAATATGATCAACTACCACCATGATGACTGATTTATTTCTCGATTTATGTAAGATTATAAGAAAATCCATAGATATATCCCGCCAAATAGCAGGTGGAATCAGAAGGGGTTGTAGTGTGCCAGGAGATTTGATTGTTTCTCCCTTGTTGCGTTGAAACACATCACATTCAACCACAAAATTATGAATGTTTTGTTTCATACCATCCCAGAAAAAAGAACATTTGACCCTGTCACAGGTTTTGGTAAACCCGGAGTGCCCAGTTGTGGGTGTAGCATGAAGCTCAGAAAGTACTGTGGATTTAAGTTTTGACTGTTTACTTAAATAAAAACGGCCTTTGTATCGAAGCTCATCATGGAGCCAAGAGTAGCCTGGGGAAACTGGAGAATTGAACTGCAATTGTTGTATCAGATGCGAACTTTTGGGATCGTGTAGCCATTCCTGGCGAACGTCTTGGAGCCAATCTGGTACAATGAAGGAGAGAGAAAAAATGGACCCTTCATCTTCATATTTTTGGGAAAGTGCATCCGCAACCACATTGTATTTTCCTTTCTTGTAAATGATCTCATAATCATATCCAAAGAGTTTAGTTAGCCATTTTTGTTGCTATGGGAAGGAAATGTGTTGTTCTAGAAAATACTTGAGGCTTTAATGATCTGTCTTAATTTGGAAGCGTTGCCCCAATAGATAAGGGTGCCAAAGATCAATGACATGAAGAATAGCCGACATTTCCTTTTCATAGATTGATTTTCCCAAGTTCCTTTTAGAAAATTGCTTGCTGGTAAAGGCCAAAGGTCAACCCTCTTGCATAAGGACACTGCCAATTCCTTTCCTTGAAGAATCACATTCCAGGACAAAGGTCTTTTTGAAATCAGGAAGGGAAAGGACTGGAGTGGTGCACATGGCCATATTCAAGGTTTGAAAACCCTAAGCAACTGATGGAGTCCAAGTGAAAGAATTATTTTTAAGGAGTGCAGTGAGAGGTTCCATAATCTTTCCATAATTCGTAACAAACTTGCGATAATAACCTGTTAAGCCCATAAATCCATGCAAGATTTTGAGAGTCTTTGGGTGAGGCTAGTCTTGCATAACTTCAATCTTTTTAGGATCCACCGTGATGTCAGCCTTGCCAACAAGATGACCCAAGTACTTGACTTTTGAGGCGCCAAAAGCACATTTAGATTGTTTAAGGAAAAGTTGGTGTTGAGAGAGTAGATGGAGAACTCGATCCACATGAGAAAGATGGTATATCTAGGTTTTTTTATATATGAGGATATCATCAAAGAAAACTAAGACAAAATGAAGGAGAAAAGGACGGAATACATGATTCATGAGGCTTTGGAAAGTGGAGGGAGAATTACACAAGCCAAAGGGCATGACCAAAAACTCATAGTGGCCCTCATGAGTTCTAAATGAAGTCTTAGGAATGTCTGCCTCTTTCATATGGATCTGGTGGTAGCTAGAACAAATATCAAGTTTAGTAAAGAACTGGATGCCACTCAATTCATCCAAGAGGTCATCAATGATAGGAATGGGAAATTTTTCTTTAATGGTGAGTTTGTTGTGGGAGCGGAAGTTAGAACACATGCACCAAGAACCTTCTTTATTAAGGACTATGACAACAAGAGAAGAGTAGGGGCTTGTACTAGGGCGGATAACACCTGCGTTAAGCAATTTTTGAACCATTTTCTCAATTTCATTTTTTTGGGAAAAGGGGTGATGATAGGGACGGATATTGGGAGGAAGGCTTCCTAGGAAAAGGGGAATGGAATGATCATGAACACCACGAAAATGAGGGAGTCCCTGGGAGTGGAAAAAACCGCTTGATGTTTGGAGAGGATGGATTGGAGGTCCTACGACACAGAGGGTGTCTCAGTTGCTTGTATGGCATGGAGTTGGGAAATAACACCAGAATGACCTTTTTTGAGCAGTGTTTCCATGCGATGGGAACTAATTATCTTTGGGGAACCATCGACAATTCATTGGAACTTAAATTGTTGGCCCTCCCAGTCGAATTGCATGGTTAATTCCTTAAAATCCATGAGAATGGGACCCAAATTCCTTATCTAGTCTGCACCCAACACAATGTCACAATCGCCCATGTCGATAGAAAACATATGATATTTCAGGTGGTAGTCACCAATTTGGAGACATACATTTTCACAACGCCCTCCAAATTTCATGGACCCACCATTGGAAATCATGATTTGGAAATCATTGACTGCACGGATATAGCAATTAGTTTCTTGGGAAATGTGGCAATGAATAAAATTATGGGTTCTTCCACTATCAACAAGAATTATGACCTTCCTATGCTTGATGTAGACAATTAGCTTGAGGGTTTGGGGAGTAGAGAAGCCAGTGAGATCATTTAGGGAAATGACCAGTTCAACTTCGGGAGGATCTGAGGGAAGGGTTATGTCAGTGGGTTCATGTGACACAAACACAAGGGGAGATTCAACATCCTCTGATATGGCCATAAAAATATTTTTTTCCTTACACTTGTGTCCCAAAAAATATTTGTCATCATAATTATAACAAAGGCCTTTGAATTGGCGTTCAACCATTTTGGCCCTGGTCAATTTTTGGATCTTTAGTGGAGTAGAAGGAGGAGTGGGATTTACTGGTTTAGTGCGAGGAATAAAGGAGGGTTTTCGGTTTTGAGAAAATAAAAACTGTTGTGCTTCCTTAGATCTTTTAGTAGCCTCCACCCAATGCTGAGGCTGAGCCATGAGGACATGGGCACAAATCTCATCCTTGAGGCCACTGATAAAACATTCTCGGAAAAAAGCATCAGACGTGCCCTCTCTACGAAAATCCAGTCGCTCAAAAGAAGATATAAATTCTTCCATTGTGCCATATTGTTTCAACTTTGTCAAATGACCTAAATGGTTGGTGTCAATGTCAAAGAATTCATAAAGCTCTACCACAAAGTGTGTCCAAGCAACATACCCTTAACGGATAATTTTTCTCCATTTCCACCATTGCCAACATTCTTGATCTAGATGGAGAACACCATACCAGAGTTTGGCCAACTCATTTGTAATGTCGTATAAAGAGAAATAATGTTTCATTTGATTTACCTAACCAGTGGGATCTGAACCATCAAATTTGGTCACATCCACACGCGGAAGGCATAGGTCACGCTGAAAGTGATGGGGCTGAAAATTATGGGAATGAAAGGAAGTTTCAGCTTTGGTATGAAAAGGTGGGTCAGAGAAAGGGGGATCTGTAGGGATATGCAGCTTGGTGTAGATCATCGAAGAGACATATTCAAGCTGGGTAGTAATGTCTTCTTTGAGGTCTTCTTTGAGTTCCTTGATTGAGGTGGCAATGGAGGAATGCATGTTTTTATTGATGGTGGAAATATTGGCATTGAGTTCTCTCACTTCTTATTAGGTCTCTCTGAAATTAGATTCCAAGGTATTGAAGCGAGCTTCCAAGTCTTGGCTACGGGTATGGGCCATGATGACGAGGGAACCGAAAAGGGGCGGGTGGGGTCAAACAATTTGCTGAAAAATGATAGGTATGAATGTGATAAGGGAGAAGAGATGAAATTATGAAATTACCTATAGTGATGAAATGCTTGCGGATTTATACTCTGGTCTGAAGAATACTACAATGATGAAATTCCCAAATGCTTAACCAGGAAGAAATGTGTAGTGATTTGGAAAATCGAACACAGTTGTGTGGAAATAGATATTTTTTGTTTTGTTTTTTGTTTTTGTCCCTAAGGGAAAGGTATTCAAGGGTTCTACAGACAAGGGTTTGACTTGTGCTATAACTCTTTGATATATGTGCGGGGTCCAACAATAGTACTCAGCCCAATATCTCAGGGCACCAACTAAGGAGGTTAGACCATGCCCTTAGTCGTACTACCCGACTACCCAGGTACTAGAGAGTATCTTCCTGAGTGTTGTTATTGGTGGCACTATATCAGTCAAGAAACAGATCGGTTTATCTAAAGAGGGCTTCAGGAAATCTAGGTTGATCCATATACAGGTGTTGTCTTATGTGCTACCACTCGAAGGGGTACAAACAAGGGCTACAAGGGTGGCCAACAGATGTGCGCTTAAGTACCACTTGTATTTCATGTGTGTATGAATCCCTAACCACGAGTTTATACGCGTAACGATGGATCTTTGTAGCTTAAAGACACTGGAATATGTCTCTACCCTAAAAAACAATTAACCCACAATTTTATGCCAAGGAAAGCGATCTGATACCACTTGTAATATTCCAAATATAAAAAGTATGCAGAACATAAATAAACTGCTAGAAATGGCAGATGAACAACAATATAACCAGAAAAACACCACAATAATACCAAAATGATACTAGAATAACACCAAAAAGAGAACTTTGATTACTGAGAGCAATGTTCACTTGCATCTTCGAGGGGGAAACCTCCGACAGAGGAAATCTCTATTACAATAATATCCAAGACCAAAGTTCTCATACTCTCGACTCCTATTTATACTAAATACGTCTATCAAAAGAACCATCTAGAGGAAGATCCTTTTAGAAGTGGAAGCTTCTATTAGGTCTTCTTACATTCAACTTATTCTTCCTTATTGTTAGGCCTTATTAATATTGACCTTTATTACATCAGAATATATTATTCTACCTAAATGAGGGGTTAGGTCCCTAACATATTTAGTTTTATAAACCCATTTCACACCTATGCATTCTTTCTCCTTAGGTTAATCAACTAGATCCCATGTATCATTTTTTTTAGTAGATTACATTTCATCATTCATTGCATTAATCCAATGTTCTTCTTTATTTGCATCCTCAAAATATATAGGATCTTGATTAAATAGAGCAAAATTAGATTGCAAATCTATCATATCTCCTTGATCATATATTTCTTGCAAGCTTCTAGTCTTTTTGCCTCTTAATATTGGTCTTAATGATTCAAGTGTAGGATTTGAGTCATAACTTACATGTGGACTTGATGTTTCTCCTTTCTCAACCTACCTTTGTGAGTTTTCTTCTAGTGGAATTCTTGATGGCATTCCTCCTTGCTCATTGTATTGTTCTCCTTGACCTTTTTCTCTTTGTTCTTCATATAGTATTGTTGTACCTATAATTTTCTTGTCTATATTGCCATCCTATGATTCTTCCTCTTTGAATACAACATCTCTACTTACAATGACTTTCTTGGTTATAGGATTAAACAACTTATATGCCTTAGATTGTTCATCATAACCAACAAAAATGCATTTTTCACTTTTATCATCCAATTTACTCCTTGTTTGTTTAGGCACATGTGCATATGCAATGCAACCAAATACTTTAAAATGAGAAACACTATGATGATTACCACTCCATGCTTGTTAAGGAATCATGTCCCTCACAATCTTTGTTGGACTCATGTTCAATATATAAATTGCACAAGCTATTGCTTCAACCCAATATTCATTAGATAGATTCTTGCATTTCAACATGCTTCTTTCCATATCCATTATTGTACGATTCTTTCGTTCTGCAACACCATCCTCTTGAGGTGTATAGCTTGTAGTGAACTTCTTCTTTATTCCATGATACCCGTAATACTCCAAAAACTCATTTGACTTGTATTCTCCTCCTCTATCTGATCTCAATATCTTAATGGATAGACCACTATGTTTCTCAACCAATTCCTTGAATTCCTTAAACTTGTAAAATGTTTCATATTTTTGTTTGACAAAATAGACCCGTGTTTTTCTACTATAATCATCAATGAATGTTAGAAAATATATACTCCCCCCTAATGATGGTGTTTGCATTGGACCACATAAATATGTATGCACAATTTCTAAAGGTGCCCAAGCTCTATATGAAATTTCTTTTGGAAAGCTTTTCCTATGTTGCTTGCCCAAAATACAACTTTCACATGAACTTATTGGTGATTGAATAGGTGGTAAACCTCTTACTATTTCATTTTTTTGCAACAAACACAATCCTTTGAAGTTTAGAAGGTCATACCTCAAGTTCCATACCCATTCTTGATCTTGACTTGATGCCTTGAAACTTGCTCCAATCTTCTCCATCATTTCACTTTTCATGTGAAGTGGGAAAATTATGTTGTTTGTCATTTTAATCTTTGCAATCACCATTTTACTAGGAGGAATATCAAATATAGTGCATATGAAATATCAAATATCAAATATAGTGGTTTGATATACTTTGATCAAATTCCTTAGCGCATTGGTTTCATGAAAACACATTGACATTGTGGTTAGACTCTCGGTGAAATCATTTCATACAACACATACTTGTTATGATTAGACCCTTGATGCAATAGCCTTATACAATGCATAAAGTTTTATGGTCAAATCCTTATTCGAAATATTGTTTTGATTTTAAAACCATGCAAACACTATGCTTGTGCAAACACGCGGGTCGACTCATTATAGTTTTCAATGGTTGCTTTTAACATATTGCAATAGTAATTTGAATCACCATATGCGCCGTCGATTGTACAGTTGGATATGACTGTTTTGCATGGGTTGACTTCGTTCCACCACCCTCGCACACTTGGGCATTAATGCCTGCCTCCTATCCCGGGTTAACTCTGTTGGTTTTGGGGAAGTCTGTGAGCTATTCGATCCTGCAAATACCCTGTCCAAACCCTTTCCCGTTTACCCGGCTCACTGTGTGCCCTTGCCTATGGCACCTGTGGTGCGCATAGAGCCTAATGGCAGCCAAACACTCTTGCTTTTCGACAATGCCCGTGAAGATTTGGAAAATAGTGGTTGGCTGGTGTTTATCCATAGATTTGAGGTTTTTAACCTTTTGGTAGCCCAATGGTTCGCCCTCACCTTCGACAGCTATAGGGCTAAGGTCGGAGACATACAGATCGAGCTAAATGAGGAATTCCTAAGTTCAACTACAGGCTTACCAGCTACAGGGAAAAGGTGGTTTAAGAACTCCAAAGTAGACGAGGTGTCGTGGCCTCTCCTATTCACATCAAGAAAGATCGTTAGTTGTGATAGAGGTATGCCTGTCACTACCCTCAAACCCAGGTGGCACGATCTTTTGGCAATTGTTAATAAGTTTTTCACCTGCGAAGGTCGTTATGGCTTGGTATTTCTGTATCATCTTCGGTTGTTGATAAATTTTATAGACTACCCTCTGAATATGCCACATTATCTCTTACGTAGTCTTTACAACATGTCCAAATGATTTAAGCATGAGAAGGTTGATAGCAGCCTTTTCCATCACTGCTTGATCAGACTCATTGTCGTCCACCATTTGAGCCTTAGTGGTGATAGTTGGCAAGTCTTCCTATCAAGGAATGGCTTTGCCACTACCAATTATGTCCAAGTGGACAAGGTTGTGGTTACTGAAACTCTGGTTGGACCAGCTGTGCCACTTCATATCCTTCTACCCCCTCTCAAACCCTCGAACTGCCACGACCTTGACCTACCCAATACCATGGTCGACCCGTGTACTAAAGACAATACTAAGGCCGTCAAAAGGCCTGTAAGGAAGAAAGGAAAAGGTGATACTGGTGTCAACAGTATGATGCAGGCACGCCCAACCCATGGGCACGTCCGCTCACAGGATCTTCTTCTTCACGGCCCGAAGAACTCTAAGGTTCTTCTATCTCCCTATCGGGAAATTTGCTCCCACAGTTCTCTCGTGCGATCCCCTTCATTGATTTATGGGGGAATCGTAACTCGTGACTTCGCGACTTCAAATGTTGAACACTGGGTTCTCGGATCCCCGAGACCCGATGGTCAGTCAACTCGCTGACTTTTCCCCGGAGGGATTTCGCTACTCGCGATACCAAACTTTTGGTTCTCCAACCTCCGATACCCGAGGCTTCGAAACTCGCGGCCTCGTCCCCTCGCGAATTCACTTCCCTCGAGGTCAAACAACTTCTACGTCGACTCCCAATGTTTGAGGTACCGAAACTCGTGACTTCGCGATTTTTGTAGCCAAGTTCTCGAGCCTTTTCCCGCGAGGTTCCGATGAACAATCCCACGTGCAGATCCAACGGTCCTCCCGCGATTCGGATCCAACATCTATTCACCTTCTCGCGTCCTCGTGACTTTGAATAACCAATACTTGGGCTCTCACCCTGCGAGCTTCCGAGTTCGCGAGATCCTTAGATCTCCGCCACCTATCCTTCTTAGATGGACGGATCCTAGCCTCCTCACCACTTCGCCGCTTCGTGACCTTGCGTCTCGTGAATTTTAACGCCAAACACTTGGGCGTTCACCCTGCGAGCTCCCAAGCTCACGAGATCTCTTGATCTCTGACACGCGTCCCCTTCTATGGACAGTCCCGATCCTCTCGTCGCTTCGCCGCTTCGTGACCTCGCGACTTCGTGACTTTGGACACCCAATATTTGGACCTTCACTCGGCGAGCTCCCGAATTCGTGAGATCTCTTGATCTCTTGATCTCTGACACCTGTCCTACTCATATGGATGGCTCTGATCTTCTCGCCACTTCGCCACTCGCGACTTGGAGCACCCAATACTTGGGTTTTCAACCTGCGAGCTCCCGAGTTCACGAGATCACCGATCTCTGCCACCTGTCCTCTTTAGATGGACGGCTCACAGCCTCTCCTGAGCTTTAAACTCTTTGGGATCTCCTTGCCGTAGCCTCCTTGCACCTCTACAAGATCTGACGATCCTCGAAACTTCATGAAATCTCCTCATAGAATTTCAACTGTTCGTTATTCCTTGGTTAACCTACGAGATGAACAAAGAGTATCTTTCCACGAGATGCCTTCGTCGCTTCGCCAACCCGCGACGTTTCGTCCTGACCTCAATTCACACTTATCTATGTTTATCTTCAGCGACTCAGAGGCCTATCCTTCCTAAACTTTTCCACAACTTCAATCTTTAGAAGGAACCCTTGTGCGCACTCCTTGCAGCAAATCTTCAATTACGTCTAAGTGTTGAAGTTCTCTTGACTCTGCGCACACCTGCAACATCAGTCTTTCAAAGTTTCTGCTCAGATACACAACTGATACTTCCTCCCTTAGCCCGCGCACTCCTTGCACAGCTCTGTGCCTAACTGCACCTTCGCGACGAATGAGAACAAAAGCTATCTCTCTTTGAGCCTTCTGTCAACGCACCCCTTGCGGACGAATTCAACTGCACTCCTTGCAGGAATCATTGCTCAGAAGAGAAACAATTGTAACTCACTCCACTTCCTCTCATATTTCAATCTCAACACATAAGATCATACACACACAGCATAACAACCAATGCATAATAGGAAGTAATATTCATAAGCAGAGCATTTAACACACATACACCGAGAATAACCCGACAGCCATGAATCCGAATCAACTTCTTCTATTAATTCAAGATCTATACATGGATGTTCTTCTACAGCTCTCTGCTATTCTCCTATGCTCTCTAGATTTCTCTAACTCTTCCTGAACTGATCATAATACAATAATACAATGAGGGTGTCTATATCCCAATTTTCCCTCTTTCTTCTAGAATTGTCTAATCTAAGAATTCAATTCTATCTACCTGCAACTACTACTATAAATGCCTCTGTCTATCTCAGATGAGAGTGTATGGCTCGAGGTTTGATTACATATTTACCAAGCTATCTCAGACGAGAGCGTATGGCTTGAGGTCTGATTACATTTTTTACCAAGGCGCCTAAATTAAATGATCTCATTTATGATTGCGCATCAACTTCAAGGGAAATTTAAAAATTCAAAAACTTGCGCTGGACGTATTCCAGCTGTCTTCTGCTTCCACGTTGGTTTTTCTTGTCGTGAGGGATGCTCCTGCATCATACTCCCTCACTTGAAAATTTGCATGGGCTCCTATCCATGAGCTCCTGCACGGTATGTCCATGCTTCTGAATCTTTGCTTCAGTTTCCCAGCTGGCATCTTCAACTGGATGACCCTTCCATTTAACTAAATATTCAAAATATTCTTTCCTCCTGGTTTTCTTACCCACTCGTTTGTTCAGTATCTGCTCCATCTGCGGCTTCTCTACAATTGGCATCTGCTTCTGCCACTGGATCTCTGGTTGATCATCACTTTCTGCTCCTGCATCATCAGATTTATATGGATATAAATCCAAAACATTGAATATCGGAGATATTCCAATCCCATCTGGTAACTCAATTTCATAAGCATTCTGTCCCATTTTCTTCAAGACCTTGCATGGACCAATTTTCTTCATCTTCATCTTGTTGTATGTTCCTCTCGGGAACCTTTCCTTCCTCAAATGTGCCAGAACTAGATCACCAACTTCAAACTGAAGTTGTCTCTGATGCTGATCTTCTCTACGCTTGTACTCCTGACTTGACTTCAATAGACGCTCCTTCACCTGGCTGTGAAGTTCCTTCATTGCTTCAGTGAATTCTCCTGGGCTAGCACTGCTAGTATCAGTCTATTCTGAATCCCTCAATTCAGAAACTCCCCTCGGCTGCATTCCATATACAATCTGAAATGGAATTTTTCCTATGCTCCGATTTACTGAATCATTGTAAGCAAATTCTGCCTGTGGCAATATACTATCCCAGCTGCTATGGTGCTCTGTCACCAAGATCCTCAACAAGTCTCCTAGACTTCTGTTCACCGCTTCCGTTTGCCCATCCGTTTGAGGATGATAAGATGAACTAAATGCCAAGTTAGTTCCCATCTTCTTCCACAATGTCCTCCAGAAATGCCCTATGAATTTTGTGTCTATGTCCGAAACTATGCTTTTCGGCAATCCATGAAGTCGAACAATATCCTTGAAAAACAAGTTTGCGATGTGAGTCGCATCACTGGTCTTCTGGAATGGGATAAAATGTGCCATTTTAGAAAACCTGTCAACTACCACAAAGATTGAATCAGCACCGCTTTGTGTCCTCGGCAATCCCAATACAAAATCCATGCTAATTTCATCCCACAGCCTGTCTGGTATGGGCAATGGCTGATAAAATCCTGCATTCTGCTTTCTTCCTTTTGAATGCTGGCAAATCCTGCACCTGTCTACAAACCTCTGTACCTCTGACCGCATCCCTGGCCAAAAGTATGACTCTCTCAACTTTGCAAATGTCTTATCATGGCCAAAATGTCCTGCTAATCCTCCACTGTTCTTTTCCTTCAACAAGTTCTCCCTCATGGAGAAATTCGGAATACACAGTTGATTGCCTTTGAACAACAATCCATCCTGCATCACATACTCTATCCACTGACTTCTATCTCTGAGAACTGGATTCTCAGCTGCTTCATAAGCTTCCTTAAAGTATGAATCATCTGCATACATGTCCTTAAGATCATCAAAGCCTAGCGTCGTGACTTTGAACTCCTGCAACAACAAACACTTCCTTCTCAAAGCATCGACAACTTTGTTAGCAGTACCCGAAGTATGTTTAATTACAAATGTAAAATTATGCATGTATTCTACCCATTTAACATGCCTTTGATTCATCTTTTCCTGCTGAGTCCCAAATTGTAATGCATGGTTATCACTATACAAAACAAATTCCTTTGGAATCAAATAGTGCCTCCACTTCTTCAATGCCTGTATGATGGCATAGAATTATTTATCATACATGGAGTGCTTTTCTTTTGCCTCATTCAGATTCTCGCTGAAATATGCAATCGGCCTGTCTTCCTGACTCAAGACCGCTCCTATGGCAAACCCGCTTGCATCACATTTTACCTGAAATGTTTTCTGAAAATCCGGCAACACAAAAACCGGTTGCTCTGTAATATTTCGTTTCAACAAGTTGAAACTCTTCTCATCCTCTTCAGTCCAGTGAAAAGATTTATGTCTTTTCTTGACTGTGTCCATCATTGTTGTGCTAATTCCACTGAAATTCCTGATGAATTTTCAGTAGAAACTAGCGAGTCCATGAAAACTCCTCACCTCGAAAATATTTCTCGGTGATGGCCAATTCTTGATTACCTCCACCTTATATGGATCCATCCTCAACTCATTTGCTGAAATAACAAAACCCAAGTAAATGAGCTTTGTCTTCATGAATGAGGACTTTTTCATGTTAATCAACAGCTTCTCCTGCTGTAGCTTCTTCATCACAATAGCTAAATGCTTCAAGTGTTTAGCCTTTGTCTTGCTGAAAACCAATATGTCATCCAGATACACAATGACAAATTTCCCAATGAACTCCTTCAGGACTTCATTCATCAACCTCATAAAGGTACTTGGTGCATTTGTCAGGCCAAACGGCATGACAAGCCATTCAT
>SNQJ01S0226557.1:2067-14601 GCA_010110895.2 Picea sitchensis | reverse complement strand
TAATCCAATATCCAATTGAAGCTAGAAAATGAACAGAGAGTGATTCCCATAAGTATATTGAAGAATAAAATAGTGGATCTAGATGGTGTGTGCACCACAATAGACTTTGAAGTAATGGATATGGTGGATGAGTCTATACCATTTCCAACACTATTGGGAATTGATTGGGCCTTTGATAATCAAACCATAATTAATTTAAATACTAGAAATATGATATTTGAATCTGGGAACTTTAGGGTAGCATCACTTTTAGATCCTTTGTATTGTGAAATATATGTATAACATGTGCCTGATAGTGTTCTAGAGGATGAGGTGAACCAGTTTTATAGGACTATTGCGGGTGATGAAGACTATGTGAATACAATTGCATATGGAGTACTCAGTTGGAGGAGTATTAATTATGACATGTCAGATTATGATACTGGAGTAGAAAATTGACAACAAAGATTGCATGAAGTCTCTACTAGGAGGTGTGCCAGAGTTAGACATGGAGTAAGATGGGTTGGGACAGAAGTGAGATAGTTTGCCACATTTACTGAAGAGGACAATTTAGAAAAATTATTGACAGAGTTTGAATCAGAGGTTTTGGATAGTCAAATATTATTAGTGTTGGATATAGTACTGAGAATAACACTTGCATGATGGTGGGGTGCACATAATAAGGAAATTCAGGATTGGTATCAGTATAAGCGACTGATTCGCATAAGATTTGATAGGAATCAACATGATAGACTCATTAATTGATTGTGTCATTAATTGGAGATTGGTACCACCAGGGGAATAGATGCATTACTTTATTCATATATTAGAAGCAATATCAATTAATTGGTACAAGGAACAAGAACTACGCAAAGAAACTGTGAGTTGGGGTGCAGTGCAACAGGACTTTATTAATACCTTTTCATTTAAGAGTGAGAATCCATGGGTGAATATGGAATTGTCGAGGATTAAAGGGAAGATATTTGAAAATTATGGGGTAGATAAAATGACATTAGACATAGATTACAAAAGAGAAACAATTGAACAATTAGTTTATTGTTATTAGGTCACAAAGGATGAAGAAGCAGAGGAAAACCCATGTGACATATAGATAGTAGAAGGGGAAGGATAAAGAGGATTGGAAGGACCCATGTTACAATTAGAAGAGTTCATTGTACCTATGAATACTATATGGGTCAATATTGGGACTGAAAAGAATCCCAAGATAGCCATCATTGGGGATTATTGAGATAGTGAGACAATGGAAAAAATAACTGAATTACTGCGCGAGTATAGATATTTATTCCCAGCCACATTTTCAGAGATGAAAGGGGTAGAAACAGAACTTGGAGAAATGAATATAACCCTCAGAACAAATACAATACCAGTTAGACAGAGACCATGCATATTAAGCCCCATCTATAAGCAGAGAGTTAAGGAAGAAATTGACAAAATGTTAGAATCAAGAATCATAGATCCTGTGGAAGAATTAAAATGGATTAGTCCAATGGTGGTCCAGGAAAAGAATATTGGAGGGATTAGGATATGTGTGGATCTGAGAAAATTAAATGATGCATGCCTGCATGACCCTCTTCCTACTCCATTTACATATGAGTTTTTATAGAATGTAGGAGGACACGAAGTGTACTCCTTCACAGATGGATTTTTTAGGAAACCATCAAATCATAATTGCTCTGGAGGACAGGTACAAAAATAAATTTTCAACTGAGTGGGGGTCATATCAATAAACAATAATTTCATTTGGTTTAAAAAATGCACCAACAATATTTTTCAGAGTATTAGTAGCTACATTCAAGGATTTTATACATAAATGTTTAGAAGTATATATGGATGATAATACAATATTCAGTGTATTGAAGGACTGTGTAGAAATTATGAGGTTAATGTTAGAAATATGTAGGCAATGTCATACTTCCTTTAACATTAATAATTGTATATTCACTACACCATTTGGAATCCTACTTGGACACACTGTATGAAAATAGGGCTTGATAGTAGATCCTGCAAAGATTGTTGTTATTGCAAATTTACCACCACCAAAGTCAGTGTGCTAGTTGAGAGCAACATTGGGCCAACTGGAGGGCACTATGAAGGAAATCCTACAACACAGAAGGTGTTTTTCATAGGATTATGGTGGTCCATAGTACATAAGGATGCAAAGAAATACTATCAGACCTGTAATGTCTGTCAGAGGGTGGGAAAACCATCCATAAGGGATGAAATGCCACTTATGCTCCAAGTAACTTTACAAGTATTTGATAAATGGGTTTTGGATTTCATTGGACCCATCAACCCACCAACAAGGACGTCAGGAGCTAGATACATCATCATTGGGACAAAATGCTTAATCAGATGGGCAGAAGAAGCCCCAGTGAAGGATTGTAGCATAGAAACTGCAACATGGTTTCTCTTTGAGAACTTGGTGACCAGATTTGGATGTCCTATAATTTTGTTGAGTGATTAGGGAACTCATTTTATTAACAGTACAATCAGAGATATGAAAGAAGAATTTGAAATAAATCATCAAAATAGCACACCTTACCATCCCTAGGAAAATGGTAGAGTAGAAGCTTTTAACAAGATTCTACAAAATGCATTGACAAAGATTTACAATGTGAATAGGTATGATTGGGATTTGAATCTATTAACAGTGTTATGGGCTTACAGGACTACATAAAAGAAAATTACGGGGCATACACCATTCAGACTGGTGTATGGGCAGGAAGCAATGGTTCCATTGGATTATTTATTACTTAGTTTGTCCATTTCAACAATCACCAACATGATAGAAGAAGGTGTTGTGTAGGAAAGATTGGACCAGTTGATGGAGATGGAAGAAGACACAATTTTAGCAAGATTTCACCAAGAGGTACAGAAAGTGAAGGATGAAGCTTGGAATGATAGACACATAAAGAAGAAAATATTTAAGGAAGGAGATCTAGTTCTCCTCTATGACAACAGATATTTACAACACCCTAGTAAGTTCAAGATACACTGGTTAGGGCCTTATCAGGTATAGGCCATCACAAATGGAGGTGATGTGAAACTGAAAGATCTTGCAAGGAAGAATCTCAGAGGACTGGTGAATGGAAGTTGACTAAAGTTGTATCAAGATAGTTGACCTAACAACTTGAGGTAAAAATAGAGAGAGAAGGTATGGTTGTACATATTGTATATAGTAGATGTTAGAAGAAAAAGACAAAAATCCATAAAAAGAAGAATTGTAATAAATAGACAAAAATATAGGATAATATTAGAGGCTTTGATGTAATAGAATTGTTAGCATTAACAATGTGTCGCAGAAAAACTAGTGTTGAAGACATTGTGCACTGGAAAGTAGTATACATGTTCCAAAAGTGCAGCATATAGGAAAAAGTGAAAAAGTAACAAATTTGAGTGCGAAACAATTGTCACTCTGTTGTCCCACTATAAAGGCTAAAAAAGGGGGAAAATGTGGTCATTTTTTTTTTTCGCTAAGTAGAAAAACAAAGAATGAAGTCTAAGTGCAAGAGAGTGAGATATTGGCACAACAGGTTGAGAATTAGAGATCAACAGTCTGTATTTTAGAAATATTTCACCACCACGATTTGGAGCACTGATAAGGGTCGGTCGAAACATGAGAAGCAACACTCAGGTGATGCAAATAGGGACACAAGACATGTTGACAATCGAGGATGTCGACGAAATCCATATACCAGAATATGAGCTCACTAGAATGGAAGTAGAGGAGGAACAAAACCCATCACATGAGGCTAGGCAACCTGAGGAAGATGCGAAAAGGACATAGTTCGATGTGTTAAGAGAAAAAGTGCCATAACAGGAAGAACATGCCATGGGTTCAACGCAGTAGGGCCTAGAGTGAGAAGAAGAGAAAGAAATAGAGCACAAGGGAATACCAGAGGTTGGGGCGTCATCCCCACAAGTGAAGAAGAAAGCCCAATATGAAAGCAGCAAGCAAGGAATACCACGCCCATAAGAAGAATTGATGATTTCCATGCCAAAAGTCCTAGAGGGAGTAAAATCGGATGATGAAATGATAGGAGGAGTAAACATGATGAAGTACTCAGACCACGATGTGGTAAACACAGTCAAATTCCCGAATTTGGTTTAACATAATTACATGAAGAGTAGAGGAGAGGGCCCATTAGGTGCGCCACTATTTTAGCCTGCACAGTGGATCCTCAAGATCTACAACACATGGATCATGAAATTACTTGATATACCGCACTTTGGGCACGGTAAACACATCAATGGATGTGTGAAACAACTCCTAGCAAGGGTGCATGGAGGAATTTTGTGGATGGATAAGACAGTGCCTATAAATTTGGACTTAATTATAGTTATCACTAGGCCACCCACATATGGGGAGAAGCCAGACCAATATCTGGAAGATAAAACTAAGGAAAAGTCCACCTCCGATGAAATTAAGGAAAAGTTTGGCATGAATAAAGGAAACAGGGTAATCAAGATCAACAACATAAATGATCCTACGATGAGATTTTCTACAAGGCTGCTAGGGTGAAAATTAATGTGCAAATGTAGGAAGGAGGAAGTACTAGCAGGAGTGGTAATGACTGGAACACAATGCACGAAGGAGATCTTGATGAGTTGGGCCCCTTATTTACTCAATTCCTTCCTAGAGGACTATAAGGACACACAGGACTAGGGATCTGAGTTCCACTACTCATGGTTACTCATCCTCATTGCACTTGTAGGGTGGCAAGAACTGGAATATAACATGTTCCTACAGAGAGTAGGAAAGTGTGGTGTAGCCCGCTACACTTCTCTTAGGAGAAAAATAGACCCAAAGATGAAGAAAGTGAACATCGATGTATTATCTCTATACTTTTCAGATATCCAGAACCACTTAGCTGAAATGTGGAGGATTTCTTATGAGATATTCCAAGAGTTTGGATAGTTTTCCAACTTTCAAGAAACAAACCATAGCATGTGGTTGTAGGTGAAGAAGGACTTAGCCAAGGAGTGGCTACAACTGAGCTACTATGTGATGATGTAGGATATACAAATGAAATTCTAGGAGTGACCTGATGAATGGAAAGTACCATAAATTCCAAGGACATTTCCAAGAGGATATACTCAGACACAAGACAAAATAGTCCCTATGAGCAGACACGAAGGAATGGTTCCAGTAAGAAGAAGAAGACAACACAAGGTCCAATGGGGGGAAGAAGACCAATTCAAAATAAATGAAGGACGCAAAAAAAACCATAGGGTGGTTCCACACAAGACCCACCATGCACAGGATAGACACCAAGAGTTACAAGAGAACAGGTGCATGCAGAAGAAGAAAGGACAAAGACATTGGATATACCTACGGAGGAAGAAATTGGGCAGGGGACATGCATGGATACACAGATGCCAGAGACATTTGAACCATTATATTCCTAAAGGAAGAGGATAGGGGAGCAATCAAGTGGCTCTAGGAAGAAGGCAAAGGCCCATAGAACACCACCTCATACATCAATGACAGCAGATTATGTTGAACTAGTAGCCACAATAGTCAAAGATGGACTATCAAAGGTGTGGGAGAATGTTGAGAAGCATAGGGCTTTGATTATGGAGAAATTAAAAGAAGTGAAAATTGTGTTAGAGTAGTTAAGGATCAGGGAAAAGTAGCCACAGAAAGATAAACCAATGAAAACTAGGGAGGGAATGCCTACTGGAGAAAGAGTGAAAATCACAGCGCAGGGGAGATCCAATTTTATCATAACACCTGAGATGATGTTCATCGATGAGGAGAAAAAATAGAATCCCTTGAAGGAAATTGAGACATTGGACTTGGTTTTGGCCAAGCTCTCAATGAAGGCACTATATAAATTATAGATTAGTGTCACATAGGAAATTCAGTCTAGGGAAATGTCTGATGCAAAGAACGTACAAATAGAGAAGGAAGAGAACATCACATAGAAGGAATAAATCAACCAAGAAGGGCAGGAAAATAAGATAGTGTAGCAAAAGGTAGAGGAGATGGAGAATTACATTGGCTCAGTATTCCAAACCATCCTAGACAATGCAGAGTTAGAATAAGTATCTTTTGAGGAGAATATGAGTAAAATAGTTCAAGCCATGGAAAATTACAAGAGACAAATAAAGGAGTTGGAGGAGCACACAATACCCACTAATCCTCCAAAAGTCATAGCGCAACGAGAGAAAGACACAACTGAACATGCAAAATAATAGCATAGGATATACAAAGCATGACAGAGTTGTTGGAGCACAGTGGCCAACTGTGGATGCAAGTATAAGAAGATTGATGCTTGCAGGAGCTGCAAGGAAAGGAGGATAGGGTCCATGCATCAGTGGAAGATTTAAAATAGTGATAGAGGACAATTCCACTGTGTGAGAAAATTAAGAGTACGACAGATATGAAGATCCTATATGCATAGGAGAAAGTAGTGTGGGCACAATAAATTGCAATACAGGCTCAATTGGAGCCCCTACAGGAAAAGGTTGAACAACTAGTCATGGATATTGACACAGAAAAATCAAGGGTGGAGAATATAGGCTTGGAGAGAAGAGAAATATTGAAACCTCCAGTCACCACACAAATGGTAGAAGCCATGGCCGAGAAGAGAAAACAGGCTTAGGAGCAATGCCATCAAGCAATACAGATGTATGAAGCACTAGCACATGCAATGAAAGAAGAAGAAGTTAGTGAGTGACTTGGGGCAAGTCACGATGCCAGTGTTGGGGGTCTGTTAACACAGGCTAATTTCGGGAAAGAATCAAAGAAACACCAGAAAATAAGGAGCGCGTCGAAAACAAAGGAAAATAGGGAACATGTCGAAAAAAAAGGAAAATAAGCACCGAGAAAAGTAGTTACAAAGTGGGAAAATTGTTGCGGAGCAGTTGGAAAGTGTACAAGTGCTAACTTGGAGAACATTTGGATCGAGGAACAGCCGAGATTAAGTCAAGAAGAAAGTGGACAAAACTAACCCACTTAGGGTTAGGGCTTTTGTAAGGGCTTTGTCCCATTTTTTGTATAAGAAGAATATATTAGGACTATGAAAGGGTTGTTGTTGACTTAATTTGAATGTCTTTTAATTGGTTAGGAGGTTTTGTTGAGAAATTGGTTATATGTCTCAGCTTTGTGAGGACTGTTGCAATCTGTGGAGATCGATTGTAATGGAGGAAGAAATGTACAATGCACATCACTATATTTTGCATGAAGAATATGAACAAAGAGCCAAAGAAATAAATCTTTCTGGATGTAGCCCAGGAGGGGGTGAACCACGTTATATATGTGTCATGTGTATGGATGTTTTCATTGCTTATAGTTAGATTTTAGTTAATAAGATATATGATAAATATGTTAAAATAATAGATGGAATAACACTATGCACTAAGAATGAGCTGATGAACTATGTAGAACAACACTAAATGGAGGAATGTCATAGTTAGTATTCATATATGAATCTTATGTTACTAGATGAATCTATGTCATTTGGTATATGTTGTTATAATGGTCAATGAATTCGGTTGGAATTGTTGAGTCACTGGTCTGAGCTAAGGTCCTACTAGGGATAGATTTATAAATGAGGTTTCGTGAGATATTTTTTGAATAAATCTAATTATTATGACAAAGATACACATCCCATCCCTTGGTTGCAAACATATGAGTCATGTGGCCACCCATTGAAGTCATCTCAGGTGAGACTACGCACTGCACTTTGTGTGTTGTGTTTCCTTCTAGTATCTAGAAGGGTCGATGGCAGAAGAGAAGTTGGTAATCCTGAAGTTAGAACCTGGGTCATCCCATAGCAAGCCAACAAGGGGATTCTTTATTACAGAATGGAATATCATTCCTATTTTATATATGCCAATAAGGGAAGAGTATTCATTGATTGGGATAGATATAGATAATTTCAATTCCTATGAAATATTTATGGGTTGTAGGGTAAGTTAAACTTCACACTTATGGATTCATATCCTTAGCATAGGGGTGGTATTTTTCATAGAAATATTTAGTGTCCTTATTTTGTGTCTAGTTAGAGGATTATTCTCCTATAATATGAGTAATATGACTGTGTCTTCGAATGTTGTGTTATTGTATTTTTTGTTCTACAATTTAATCATTTTCTAATTTTTTTTGGTTCTATGGTTATAGATTTAATTTGCATAATCATGTGTGGATCATTGTAAGACTTCATTCATGTGTGTATATTTTCTTTTATTATTGAATGCTAGAACAAATCCATGAAATCAAGTTAGGTACAAATGATGTTCTTGTGTATGGAAATGCATTGAAAAAGTATAGACACTAAGTGTTTGAAAAAAAGATTGTATGGAGAAATGGATTCTTAGTCATTAAAATTTGACAATCTAGAATTCATGTTCTCCAAGAATTACTTACTTGATTTTTTAGGAAGGTCCCCTTCGAAAATGACATTTTATAGTTTCTTCCCTATGGGTGAATATCAACTTCCGTAGAATATTTTTGAGTATTTTAAGTATACCCTTTGATATGCATGTACTTAAATATTTTGAAATATTTCTTGATGGTTGAGCCTTTTTTGAACCTATCCTTATTTATTAGTTAAGATTGGAAGATCTATCGTATCCTTTATAAGCTATTTTTTTGATGTTGTGAATCAATTGTGGGAATTTCTATGGATCGCTTGTAGCAGTTGCTATGGATTGCCTATAATAGTTGTTACAAATTGCCTATAGAAATTGATACAAATATAATATATATGTTAATATGAATTTAAGTTCGTTGTTATCCAAATTATATAACTGTGTTAGTTTTCATCTCTCTCTATGCTTTGAAAGTGGAAAAAATGGGAGAATCCCACTTGGGAGTATTTTTAATAGGTAGGTCCCATTTTGTAAAAATTGAGGTTTGAAACCCTTCCAAATCCCTGAGGGCATCAAATGAATTTTTTGGTTCAAAACTTTCTCATATTTAGCTAAGACCCCTTGTCAAAACTTTCTCATATTTAGCTAAGACCCCTTGACACTATTCTACATATCTATACCTTTCCAATGATGAAAAAATCACATCAATCAAAGATCGTATGCAAAAGTTATGACTCTTGCAAGTTGACCTATTGTGTTGACCACAATAGTACGAGTGGATGCCATGCTAGCCCCAATTTCTCATGCATATGTGTCTATCCATATATGGAATTTAAAGAATATTCTATAATTTCCAAAACCTTATCATATTTGAGATTTGAGGAATTTAAAACCCTGGCCCTAGATGGATATCGAGTGATGTTAAATACCAAGCCACTAGGAGGAGAAGGGTCCCATTTTTTAGCATTGTATTTGTTCCATATTTTGGGATAGATTGTCATTGATGTCAACAGTCAATGTGATTATCTTTTGTTAATAATGTATTACCACATATGAGTTTTTCATTGATGTCAATAGTATATCAGTTAGCAAAAGATGGAAAACAGGTCCGAGGATCGAAACCTCACTCTGATACCAATTGTTGAACACAAGTCCACACACTAATTCACCCCCGCCCCCTCTTAGTGTGGGTAGTGTGTTCAAAAACTAGTATCAGATCAAGTTCCTTTAGCATAGTTTAACCACTGGAAGGTAGATCCTAAATAAATGGGTGGACATATGGCTCTCTCCACAATTGAAGCCCCCTTATTTGATGGAATAGATTATTCCTCATGGAGAGAAAATATGAAACAGTATTTGAAGTCAAAAGGATCTAAAGTTTGGAATTTAGTAGTAAAAAATCCCTAGGATTTAACTACATCAAAGAATCTATCCAAGATTATAGTCCAAAGAAGAGCAAGGAAGAACAATGAAGTGGCATTGAATATTCTTCTCAATGGATTATCAGATACAGTCAAGGCAAGAATAGGACTATGCACATATTCCAAGGACTTATGGCTGAAGTTACAAAAGGTGTGTCAAATCAAAAGTGAAGACACACAAGAAATTCCTATCAAGGATGAAGATGAAGACTCAGCCATCAATAAAGGTAAGGACTTTCCACAATATTTTGATTGCAATAACATTGATATTGAATCCTCCCCTCCAAGTGAAGAAGAAGACTCAGATACAATAAAAGAATGTTATGTTAGCATTTATACCATGGAATAAGTAGAAGAAGAACTATCAAAGGCCAAACAAAAGGTTGATTGGAGTCTATGTGAATACCTATATGACCATAATGAATCAGAATATAGCTATCTTCATGACTACACTAGATAATTTCTTGAAAAGAGTCAAAATCATGTCTTGGAAATAAAGGAAATGCTCAAGGACAATAAAAAGATAATATATGAGCAGGAAAATCAGTTAGAAGAGAAAGAAGAGGATATCGAGAAGATGAAGAAATAAATTAGTCAAATAAAATAAAAGGAGAAGGAAGATGATGAGCTTAACAATCAAAATCATATCCTGGGAATAAAATAAAAGATCAAAGACAATAAAGAAAACATATCTGAGAAAAAAATTCAATTAGAAAAAAAAAGAAGAAGAGATCAACAGATTGAAAACAAAAGTTATTGATCTAACAAAAGAAAAGGAAGAGGAAATCGTTAGACTGAGAAATGAAATCAATCAAGCAAAAGAAGAAAAGAAGGAAGATGATGAACCAAGCAAAAACCTTGCAGATCTAAAATAACTAAGGGAAAGCTATGTCAATCTTAAAATCCAACTTGAAGAAGACAAAAGGAGAGAGGAGGTAGTAAGGAACCAATTGGACAAAAAGGAAGAATCATGTCATGAGATGGAAGTATAATTTGTGAATCTTAAAAAGAAGGTTGAGAAGTTAGACACCCAAATCAAGTTCTTGAACAACTCTATGACCCTGGATGAGATCTTGGATAGTCAAAGATCACCAAATCACAAATATGGTATTGGATACAAGAAGGAATAAATCAGTACTCTTAAAAAATCGGATGCAAGTCCTTCATTTGTAAAAGGTGAAAACAGGTCTGACACAGTTCCTTCAGTTGTAAACGATGAAGACAGGTCTAAAACAGCTCCTTCATTTGTAAAAAGTGAAAGCAGGTATGACTTAGGTTCTTCACGTCCAAAGAATAAAAGCAACGCTACAAAATTTAGAAGATCAGATCAAGGAAGACATCCAAAATCTATTCATATACCTCAAAGAAAGTTCAGAAGAGAGACACCTTCATGGATGAATCAAAGAAGGTATGAAAGTGTTTTTAACGGTTGTTTTTTTTCTTTTAATGAATATGGTCATAAAGCCTTGGATTTTAGGCATCATGAAAGAAAACAAGTCAGTAATTTATGTTGGTTGTGGAGCCTAATTATCTTCCTAACTCAGAGGTCTTATGTTTTTCAGTCGTGTTTATACCCCATGAAGACTTTACACTCTAGAAGTATGTACACTCTTCCACACGGAGGAGTGAAGAGGGGGGGTACCCCCTCTGTGGGATCTGGGGGGCCTATCACCCTTGGCTGGGGGGTTTGGGGGAAAGAGGGCCCCCGGAGGGGGTTCAGAGTAAGCATCCCCTGATGGGGGTTCGTGGGCAAAGCCCCTGAAGGAAAAATTGCCTTGTAAAAGGATATTGTAATTTCATTGTAAATCTGGACCGTTCATTATAAGGTCGCAGATCTAATAGTAGAAATTATGTTAGGTTTTTTTTCCCTAGAAGGCAACCCTCTGTAATGAGGGAAATGTATTGCAGCTATTGTTGGAACTTTTTTTTACCGATAGCGTAGACTTGTCATTGATGGCAAGTACAGTAGTGATGCTGGCTCAAGTACAACAGTGAAGCAGACATCGGAATCCTTTAAGGATTCGAGGAGAATAAGCTCAGAAGGAATAGCGTTCTTATACACGCGAGAAGCACAGAAAAGAGACCGAGAGCCATCAGATCTCACTTGGAAATCCCGACAGCTGTTGGATCGGGAGAAGCTGCGCAGATGTTAAGCGCAAGAGTTGGCGTGCAGAAGAAGTAATCTTAGTCGTCAGATTGGAAGCAGATACCCGACAGTCATCATATCTGCAAAAGCTGCGAGGGAGATAAGCCATCGGAGAATCGGGGATCGGGACTTTGAAATGTCCAATTCATTCAACAATGAAAACTCTGAAATCGCGATATGCGATTTCACGACTTGATCACAGCCGTTAAAGCACGCATGAGATCTGGACCGTTGATTCCTTTCATTAGAGAATCGGGAATCGGGGTTTCACGAGTCTCGTGAACAATGACAACGGAAACCCCGAAATCGCGATATGTGATTTCGCAATGTAATCAGAGTCGTTGAGCCAAGATTGCATCTAAACCGTTGATCTAACTCACGACAGCAGACCACGACAGCAAGGGACACGTGGTACAACCAGGGAATGACAGGTGTCAGGCAGATTCAACACTTCAGGCACATGTAAGTCACGAATCAGAGTGACACATGGCAGGATATAACACGTGTCAAACCACATGTGACGTCAGCAGAGGCATCGACAAATCGAGAGTCTTGAAACTAAGGGTGCAAGGCTTGCTGAACCCCAAACTGCGAGAAGAGACCACAGCCGTGGATCTCAAATAGGACGCGTGTCAAAGGATCCAAGAG
>SNQJ01S0226556.1:0-14512 GCA_010110895.2 Picea sitchensis | reverse complement strand
TATATTAATATTTGGTAATCTGTATACTGTAGATTCTTTTAATGAAAATGGCCTCTACTAGTCCTCCTCTTTGATCTTTTGACCTTAAAATAATTGGCCGGCCACCCATCTGAAGAGGTCGGTTGAGTGTCCATTCTTCTAAATTCTCTTACTCAGTTTCCTAATAAAACTAAATGGGTAGCATAATTAGCAAAACCTAATTACAGGAATTTTGAAGCAGTTATTACCATAGCAAGTGACAACAAAATCCTATGATTGCCTGCAACATTGCCCCTAATTACATCGGTCATAATCATACAGTATCAGAGCATTAAATGCCAAGAAAAATTACAGAAGAATGTTCAATGAAGTTATTCTAAACTTGTAATGGTGATAACATGAACGATAGGGCACAATGTCCCTTAGTAGATCGATCGATTACCAGTGGTCAATTCCAACTACATGCACCTTAATAGCATTTCAGATTTCCTATAATATTTTTGTAAAATAATATCTAACGCGATACAGTTTGGTACAAAGAATGACAATTAACGTCGTATGTTATAATAGTTAACGACATGCGTTCATGTTAAAAGGATTAGTGCGCAATAGTATATGGTTGTTAGCAACCATTTTGCCTCAGTAAAAGTTGAAAAATAATTAACAATTTCCTTCATAATTTTAATCATTTAAAAACATGACTCTTAATTTTAATCATTTAAAAACATGACTCTTAATAAGAAACCCATGTTACAAGTTCCTTTGTTTACTAAGTCCAACTGCTTCTCTTTTTATCTTTAACGTTTTAATATAATTGAAATTGGAAGGCGCTATTACTCATAGAATTATACTATATGAGTGAAACAAGATTTGAAACTCTGCACCAAACCCTCCATAGTGATACCTAAATGACGATAAGTGCATACTTTCTGATGAATATAATTACATTTTGTGTCCTTTTTAGCCATTGTCTCTTAGAAGAGTGGGAGATCAGATTAAGACCATAATCGTTGTCCCCTGAGAAGTTCAAGGTATCTGCAGTCTGATTCAGAAACTGTGTGCTTAAGATTAATATGTCATACAGAACTCGAGGTCACACAACCCGAACTTCCTTTTTGACGGTTGACCAAAATCGTTTAAGAGAAGGAAGAAACCAAACATGTTTTCTAGATGTTGGTAGTAAGCAGCTCCACCATAATTATGTAAACGGAAAGGCGCGTTGAGGAATATTTATCAAATTATGGGAAGGAAGGGAGAAATATTCCATCCCCGAAGGATCAACTCACGTAGCATCATTTTACAGTAACACCACCCACAAAGTAAAACTTCAAGCCTGAATTTAGACAACCCAGAGTGTATTTTCTAACAAGAGACTAAATCCCTGATCTTAAAAGACAACGATTTGGAGGTGTAAGCCCCTTACGAACTACTGGTTGAGATAGAAGGATGATTAAAAAAATTGACACTCAGATCTAAGAGAAAGAAATAATCAAAATCCCAGTAAGGTCGAATTTATCAGTCATTCAATCAGTTTAGTTATTCCCATATTTCATCCATGAAAAGGGGAAATATTTTATTTACCTACCCTGCGTCATTACACAATATCTAAATTGTTCCCTCATCTTCTACAAACCACAAATTAAATTCAAAATAGCTGCATCTGGTAGAGATTAATCTCTCGACATTTTTCATCAAGCAATTTTAAGATTCCGAAAATAACACCAACCCCAAAACAAGGCCGAATTTCTCGGCTACTAAATTATTTTCTCTACTGAAATTCCAATTTCGTAACTTCCCAAAACGAAAGTCGAGGGTCAAGAATCATCGTTGGAAGTAATTTTCCATATAGCAATGGTTTCTCTTGGAACTGAACCATATCGGAAACAACATTCAGCATTAATATATGTATTTAATTATACAGGGAGAACCATGATTTCACAATGAATACTATCACAGGAACAAGCCAGTCGATTCACTGTGTGGTCAAAAGTGGCGTGAGGAAATTATGAGGAATTTCATCTAGCTTGGTTCCTAAATTATAATAGACATTCCAGATTCAAGGCTTAGATTACAAAGGTTCGAATCATCATTAAAAGTCATTCATTATCATGTCAATGAAAGCTTACATACATTCAGAGGCAACAGTCGACACAACCAATTTRTAYGTAATTTWATGCAGAGTTGTACATCGATACTATTGGAAATTAGAAATATGCTTGCATCTGTAACAATATATATAATTCACAATAATAATCAGATAGGAAGGCCATAACTAAGATTGTTCCATATACATACTGGGGAAATTTGAAGCTTACCTCTCCGCGACCTCTGCGAACTCCGCTACCTCTCCACGACCTCGCGACCTCCCAACGTCCTCCACCTGCGCTCGACAACCTCCCGATGTCCTCCACCTGCGCTCGACGTCCTCCACAACCTTACGTTTGCGACTTCACAATTTTTCGAAAACGTTCAAAACTCGATGTGTGGGTAATATATAAACAATATTTCGGCCGAAAGATGGTTTGGCCGAACTAGTGTTTGGCCAAATAATTTTTCGGCCGAAAACTTATTGCCGGAAAGAAAATATCCGGCCGACCAAATTTCTACACGCAAATCGAGGGGGCGGTTATTGCACCGTTCGATTTGACGTTTATGTTTTCGGCCGAAAAATAGTTCGGCCGAAAATAGTATCTTTCGGCCGATAAATATTTTTAGTTCGGCCGAAAAAAGGTTTTTCGAAATTTTGGAGACCCGATTGTCACGAAAGTGTAACCCACCTTCGTGATTCCACCCCTTTCTAATTTTTTCAAAAACATATTTCGAAATAAGAAAAAGAGACATCTAGTATACCAATATCTCCTCAATAGCTAATTTAATCAATGTTAATATTAAACCATTGAAAATCCATATATTATAACATAATTTTAAGCTCCTTTTAATCCTTGAAATTAGCATCCTTAACTCCATGGTAATTTAATATAAAATCCTAGGTATTTGATACCCTTCTTGAGAAATGTTTGTTGAGGAAAATATATGAAATGATCTTACACAAGCATTTTCAGATTCTTCTTGGATAAAACAAAATAGACGGGAATATCACCCTATTTTTATAGCCAACAAAAATAACATCCTAACTCACAAGTATTAATTACAAGTGCTTAGGCTAGTCTTTTATCAACAAAAAAGCTTGCTGGAAATTCACTTTTTATGTAATTTCCTGAACATATCAATTACTGAAATAAATGTAAAGATACAAGAAAAGTCACCAAGATGATAATCAAGACGGATGAGACATAAAACAATCCTTTATTTCATTCAAATTCACCAAAGAGTCATTTTCTTTACAAAATATCATGCAGAAATTTTGGACCAAAGTCAAACTTAGACATCCCCGATGGAACATAGAAAAGGACCTCTAGCAGAAAACCAAAACTGAACTCTAGAATCTTGATCCGGATTATTTTTCGACACAAAATGAGAGTGGAGATATAATAAAGAAATTCACAGAGATATACAGGAATGCAAAAAACCCTAGACATACAAAAACCTAACCCTAGGAGATGAAGCGCCAAAAGTCATGTGGGCCCCGTTTGGGTAAGTGAGTACATCAATTTCCCGGGGTCGTAACTTTTGCATACGATCTCTGTTTTAGGCGTATGATAGCTCATTGGAAAGGTATCATCGAGGAGATTCATTTTGGGGGCTCAATCATGCCTTTGGATATAATTGAGAACCTTGATATAGAAAAACCTTCATTTAGGCCCTCAAAATGGCCCCAAAAGTCAAAACCTACTAAAAATAGTAAATTGCCAAAATTGCCAGAAAACAATTTTGAGCTAGTTGGAAAAGGTGGGTGGCCACCGATATCCACCTGGATCAATCCTCACTTAGGAATAAATGGTCTCCATTGCGTTGATTTCCTAGGGGAGAGGGAAAAGCGTTTGTTGGATCTGCATCATGGTGAGTTTCTTGTATTGCTGGAGACATCGCGCTGCTCAGTTTGTGGAAGTATGTCAAGAACCTGTTGAGGCTAAGGTTGTTCAACAAGTCGAGATACATGAGAGGATGGTGTATAGAAGGAATCTTTGTGCTGTGTTGCAGCCTTATCGACTTGCTTCTGTTGGACATAAGGTGCTTGGGGTGAGGCCGTAGTGGTTGCAGTGTCCTCCCATTCTCCTTTTGAACAGATTGTGAAGAAGCTAAATTTTGTAGTATGAGATACTACCTTGCGACACTTTTTAGGTGGAACAATAGTCGGAACTACCTCTGGTATTCTGTAGAGATGACCCCCCAAAGTAACAATGACACTACGGGGTCGAGACTCATAAAGAACATGGAGCTTCCACATATATGGTTGGCCCAAGAGAACATCATAGACATCTAGTGGGGAAACATCACATAATACCTCATCCTTGAAGGGATGGATGCCATATGACAATCGACATTGTTGGCTGACATAGAGATCGCGTCATTGGCGAAGCCACCCGATGTTGTATGGTTGTGGATGTGGTGTTGTCAACAATCCCAACTGTTTGATGACCTCTGTTGAGATGAGGTTCTTCTGGCTTCCGCTATCAACAATAAAATGCAGCAAGGTCCCCTTCACCCACATTTGTGAATTAAAAAGGTGCTCCCCCTCTTCAGGATTTTTCGGTTCTTCTGGTTGAATTGCAACGGTAGCGACAATAGCAGTGGGGTACGCGTCAATGATCTGTCCTTTACCATTATTTTCAAAATCAGATTATGAATCAGGGTTCAGATATTTGTCTTTGATCTCGGCCACTAATGACTATTTTGAGCGACATTCATCGGTGTTGTGCCAGAGGATTTTGTGGAACTCGCACCATTTTCCGGTGTCCTTATTTGTCTTCCTGTGACCCTTCTTTTTCTGTGTCTTGGACTGGTTTTTGGGAAACTATTTGTTAGAGTTGTATTTGTCATACTTTGGTTGTTGCGGATTTACAGATTCGAAATCCCGTTTGTTCTGGTGCTTAAATTTATGCTCGATTTTAATAGCATATCGATAAGCAGCACCGAGTGATGAGATATCCAGAAAATCCATTTCAGTTTGGATGTATCTGTGTAGAGCCCCACAATATTTCAGAACCAAATGTCGCTCAGGTCTTTGATACCCATCTTGGTGCACAAGGTATGGAAGGCATTGGTGAACTCTGAAACTGCTTGGCCCCTCTGTTTCCGCAGTGTGGTCCATCTCATGTACTGGTCCTCATAGTTGCCAATAGGGTAATATTGTTCCTTTACCACATCCATAAAAAAATCTCAAGTGGGATCGGCCCCATATATTCCAGACTCCTCTGTGGAACTTTTCTCCCAGTAAGTTTCCCACCAATGTTTGACATGAGGGTGAGCTTTAAGGAGTGCGAAGGTGATTTTTTCTTTGTCAGAAAAATTGTGAACAGAGAAATAACCTTCTAGCAGAGTTAACCATTTTTCTAGGGCTTCTGCATCTATCTGTCCTTCAAATAAAGGAATATCAAAATTAACTTGTACCTTGAAAGGCAAGGTGCCTCCAAAGTGGCCACTTGATGAAGATGTGCCTGATGCTATCGGCAAGCGTTTAAGGATGTGGGAAAAATTCTCCATCATTTCATCCCTCTGTTGCGTGAGAGCTTGCTCAAGCAATAGATTGATAGGATCGTCTGCTCCGTCGTTTTTCTTTTCTTTCGCCATTGAGGGTTTCTTGGCTGTGCGAGACCGATTGTATTCAAGAGAGACAATATCTAGACCCAAATTTCTATACTTGGACCTCGTCGGGCACATGCACTGAAAAAACGATCAAGAGCAGCCTACTCTGATACCACTGATCCAGATTATTTTCGGCACGAAATGAGAGTGGAGATATAATAAAGAAATGCACAGAGATATTGCATATATTCAATAATATAACATAAATGTATCAGAGATGCAACCATAAACACAGATATTTAATAATACATGATTTCTATTAATCAAAGAAATGTACAGAGACTGTAAAAATACAAATTAAAAGACTTGCTAGAATGGTGGTAGCTTATCTCTGAAAAGAGATTTGACAGCTACTCGCATTCGCAAGAAGATGATTACAATGAGGCTCTGAAGGCCTTTTTACAATAAGTAGGAATTCCAAAAACCCTAGACATCCAGAAACCTAAGCCTAGGAGATGAAGCGCCAAAAGTCATGTGGGCCCCATTTGGGTATGTGAGTACATCAACTTCCCGGGGTCGTAACGTTTTCATACGATCTCCGTTTTAGGCATATGATAGCTCGTTGGAAAGGTATCATTGAGGAGATTCATTTTGGGGGATAAATCATGCCTTTGTGTATCATTGCGAACCTTGATCTCGAAAAACCTTCATTTAGGCTCTCAAAATGGCCCCAGAAGTCAAAACTTGCTAAAAATAGTAAATTGCCAAAATTGCCAGAAAACTATTTTGAGCCAATCGAAAAAGGTGGGTGGCCACCGATATCTACCTGGATCAAATCTGGATCATATTTCCACATATTTCTTCCCACTCGACTCTCTGAAAAAAAAAGTCTCTGAATGATGTGATTCAACCCTAAATATTTATGTCTACAATACGACCCTTAGTATGCTTCTCCTCCTATCCTCCTCTTGTTCCTCCCTTTTATTTTTCTTTTAAAAAATTAGAATTGGTTGAAGTAGTTGAACCGACTCATTATTTAAGTTAATTAAAAGACTCAACTAACTTTAGTTAGGGGGTAGAGTAATAATTATAATAAGGGTCATAAATAAATAATAATTAGTAGGTGGGACCCCTTGTGACTCCCCTTAGTTCATAGAAATCATAACATAACCATTAGTTAATAAAAACACACCTCCTTGTGCCTCCCATCAACATATTCACTTTTGACAATTTTAGCTTATGAAATTTGAAATTATTTCAAAAATAATACACATATATCCAAAATAAAACATGTTGTCCAAAGATCCATGAAGTCAACTGTCATAAAACAATAGATAAAATAAAAACTCAAAAGCCATATTTCCCAGTCTGTGATGCAACCCTTCCTTGATTGCTACTATCACCTCTTTATTTTTCTAAATTTTCCTTTGGCTATGGAGATCCTTTAGCCCTAATCTTGTTGATCACATGGGAACAATCATCCCTCCAATGCATTCAAGAAGACACAGATTTGTTAGATCCATTGGAGGGTGAGGAAGGGGAAACAATGACTTTTCCTTTATCAATGACATGGTGGGCCTTAGTTTACAATATGTTGCTATCATGGGAGGATTGTACTAGCGAGTGGTCAGGGGAATCTTGGAAAATGGGGTTAATAGGAAGAGGATCAGGTAAGGACAAGTTGGGCCAGCCATGATGTTGGGAGACTACTGAGTGGACAATCTCCTTCCAGTCATCATTTTCTGGGACCTTGGGTTGCAATGAGAAATGAGGAGGTACAAGGAGACCAGGGGCTTGTGGGGCTTGGAAAGGAGGCCTTTCAGGCCTAGGTTGGACTATTCCCTGCCCAATTGAATTGAAAAATACAGCATGAAAAAATTGGTCGATCTCTTGTGAATCAACGTCAAAATGTATGGAGAACCTGGGCCTTCTTGGGCCTCGGTTCCAGTTACCTCTACCTCTATTTCCTTGGCCATGGATACCTCGAATGAAAAAAATCATCCTGCATGTGTGATTGATTAGAAAATAGTATTTTAAATAACCATACATGAAAACTCTTAAAAATATGAAATATATTTGGCTAAACAATGTATCAGACTCATGCAATCCAATCCATACAAATTGCTTTACTGTTAATCAATGAGCAGGGGGTGAAAAGGGTTCTAGGATATGTGAGGGGATATGTTATGATATTGAGCAAAAAATGATGCAATAAAGGGGAAAAGAACATGGTTATTGCTCAATGACAACAAAAATCAATTGAAAAGCAAACCAATAAAACATCACTGTAATCCACGCAAGACACTACCATTTTCAACTGCTTTAACACTGAAATTCGCTTGACTGTAATTAATCTCAGAACAAAGAGTGAAAAAAATAATATGGGAGGTGACGGGGTTTGTAATTAGTGGAAAATGAAATAATGGAAGGGAATAAAAATGATTATTGTTCATGAAATTAACTAAGTGATCCATAAAACATTCTACAGAAATAGATGCGTCAACCATCAATCATTTTGACTAAATAACAATTTCTGTGTATTTAACTAGTTCACTGTTTATAATCAAATATCCAACACAGTGCCATCACAAGACAGTATGCATTCCACACAATCTGTAAAGAGGATATTGCTCCTTTCTTTTCATCTTATAACAATTTCCAAACAATAGCCATTCCACTCTGTTAACCATCAGGATCAACAACTTCCCATACATTACTTCAATCAACAATTATACTCAAATTCATGTTTCCAAAATTAACAATGACAATCACACTATCACGACAATCGGGTCTGTCATTTAAATGCACTAATATTCGTTAAACACATATATAGGCAGTAAACCCAATAATATGGACTAAATTGCAAAATTGGAATTTTTATTTAAACAGACAACCAACAACCACCATTTAGACATAATCTATGCACAGGGTAATTCGCCTAGACAATGTTATTCTACCACTGTAAAAAAAATAAAATCAATGTGACTTAAAAGTTTGGGCCATCCATCCAACACGAAGAGGTCTCGACAACATGCCCTTATTAACAAATGATCAATTGCAACAAATAAACATGCTTAAAACTCTATGAAACCCAAGCTATCCATACTATACACAGTGCACAACCACCAAAACACCATGATGCAACATCTCCAGTTTACAAAACCAAACACGCAGTCACAACAATAACTCAATTCATTGTGCTGAGTCATCAATATAACACAATATTACTTTGATTTAGTCCAATTGTGATCAACTATGATGTGCAAACTCATACTTATACAATCAAACAATCATAAGGATACAATGGATATAGTTTCTACAGTCATTCGGTTCAATAACCATTCAGCCCCAAAGAACACCACAGTTACCATGACCATTATTTCATTTTGAAAAAACACCATACACACAACGTGACATGCGTGAGAAACAACAAACATTTGTAACCAATGTGAGCTAAACATCCAAACAATCCTGAGTGAAAAATACCAGTGATTGTGTATCGACCAACCGATTCATCATTGTCATAGAATCAACTTACCTAACAAGATGTGACAACCACGCATACCCACACATCAATTTGAATCGGGGCATGGACCCTCTCCATTAACAATGTTGATGTATTAACATAAGGAGAGGGATTGTGTAGTTGAAAGTTCAATTGGCAATGTAGGGTTTACCACTGCTATAACAAAGTCAATGACTATCTACCAACCAACCCGACTGTCATACGACCAACTGGATGATCCTGTGCTCAAATTAGTCGACAATTATACAACCATCCAATAATAACCAAGTCATAAAACCAACAGGCTAGGTTGGTCTTCTCTATCATTCTTTAGACTGGAGGGATAGGTTTGTTCTGTAGCCAACAAAGGGATAGTAGAGCCACTCGTTGTAATGGTGAAAACTTCGAGGCCACAGTGCATACATAGGAAGAACCACAACTCATTCATGGATGAGTAAAAATCCATGACAAGGGGCCATAACCGAAAAGTGGGGCTCTAGTTCATCCAGGCAATGTTATTTCATGCACATAGGGTGTTGGGTTATGAAAAAGGTACAAATATCCTCCTTGTTCCCACAGTTCATGATATAAGCTTGATTGACTTTTTTGTTAATTAGGGATAAATAGGATAGAAAATGATTAATATGTATTCTAGCGATATTATTGAAGTTATATTAAATAGATTCTAAAATATGATTGGAATTGTTTGATTCTATTACAGGAATGGATAAATATTGTCAAAACTGAGATAGCAAAGGATATCTTGAAGATGCATAATCTATTGGAGGTTGAGGACTTTTGGCACAAAGCAGTTTTGAAGATGATTGATTTTCTATATTGTAACTTTATAATAGTAAAGAAATCCTCAAGATGGCTTAATTTACACAGATTATTGTAATATATAGAGGGTAATAGATCCTAAAAGGATAATATAAGAATTGCATCCAAGTATTCAGACCTCAGAATTACTCTATGCAAGAATTTTTTGTAACTGTTGTACCAGCTATGGAATCAGTAAAATCTTTGAACATTTTCACTATTTCCACATATTGAGTTTCTAGTAGCAGTGCTTCTGAGGACCAAGGTCCCAGTCTAAAGGATTTACTATCTCAATCTGTAATTGTATCAATTTGATTTATGTTTTGTGATTTAATTCTCTTTCACAATAGTTAAGATGAATGCATAAGTGTGTTAATGATTTTATGTTGTTTGCGGACAAAAGATAGACATTTCCCCTGAGTGTTAATAATCGTTGTCCCAACTTCCATTACTGTAGTTTGTTACTTGACAATTCCTCACATTTTCATATGCATTGTTCCTTTTACTTAGATTCGCATTTGTTGTTCCTTTCAATTAAGTTACATTTGTTGTTCCTTTCAATTAAAATTACAATTGTTGTTCCTTTTAGTTAAGTTACATTTTTTGTCCCTTTCGATTATATTACAATTGTTGTTTCTTTCCATAGATAGAGTAATTCGCTATTTCCTTTCCAACAATTTGATTCATAGTTAATAGTTAATTCAGCAAGTCTTTACTTAGATTCAATTACTTCTTTTTAGTTAAATGAATTCAACAGATTAGTTAGTTCCTTTTCATTCGCAACAATGTTATAACAGATTTTCTTTAACTACACGATTTTATCCTCTACGAGCTATCTGCATAGACTTTGCTAATATTTTTCAGATAAAATGTGAATCCTCGGGTTGATAAATTAATGTTAAACTAAGGTTGTTTTTAAGACATCTTTAGAGCCCAACATTTTGGCACCATTGTCGGGGATAATGTCAAAGGTAGCATATGTTGTGTCTCTGGAGGACCAGGTATTGAAGATGGAAGGTAAGAACCTACACAGGCAATAAGTAAGATGTTTATGCCAACTCTTACATCTAGTTGACACTTAATAGGTTATATAGGTGTTTCTTTTTGAATTTTTTTTTGCGTGAAGTGTGTATGACTAAGAAGAAAGATCTTGAAAAAACAAAACCCCCACCAAAAACTACCAAAGCCCAGGGCTCGGTGCTCCCTGGGAGAAGCACTTTCATAGTTGACATCATCCGAAAAGCTGAATCTCAAGATTTGGTTGGACCTAGGAAAGGATCTACTCGAATCCCTCAGGTATAAGTTTCACCAACTACAACCCACACTGAGATTCATAGAAAAACTGAAGGTACTGAGCAGAGCTTTCAAAACACAGATCTTCCACCCCTCAACCCTTTATATGAGGGAAATTCTTGTAATCTGGAGGAAGGAGAAGGAGAAACTAGTGGGGTTTCCAAGGAAGACCCATCACCACCCCCTGATCCTGAATCTCCTGTCAAAGAAGAATACATACCCGAAATCCCAGATAGAGGGAGTGCAATCAAATCCCCTAAGGGATGAAATAATCAACCACATTGAATAGAAAACCCAGATCAAGAAATTCCTGAAGATATTTTGGCACATTTTCGATCAAATGGAACAACCAAATCAACAATGTCCCCAGACTTCCACTTTGGAATATCCGATAGTTGATCCAATCACTAATGCCCACATGAAAGCAGTTCCTTTATAGAATCTACCAACCTTTCATGGATTAATTTTAGAAGACCTGGATGCATTCCTATTTGAATTTGATGTCCTATGTAGGGGTTATGATTACACCTCTGAACCCCAAAAACTAATGTTGTTCCCTTCCACTTTATAAGGGGAAACTTTGCATTGGTTTATGGGATTGGGAGGTGGAACCATTAACTCATGGGATGAAATGAAACAAGCCTTCTTGACAAAATATCAGGAATATTGTAGGACCAGATACCTAAAAGATGAAATCTTTCAAATGACTACAAAAGAAAATGAGACATTAGAAGAATATGTTGAAAGATTCCAATATAATTTACAAAGGTCTCCTTATGGAACATTACCAGGTGAGGTGCTCAAAGCCACTTTGATAAAAGGAATGAAAGATGAATGGGTAGAAACATTGAGTTTAATGGGGAAGGGTGAAATTTATCAAGAAAATTATGATAACATCATTCTATTGTGCATCAGGTGATAACGAGGAAGTACACGGACTAGATCAAGAATGAAAACTTCCCTCACCATAAATAAAAACATTACTAGTGGGGGTGTTACACAAGATGAAGTTGGTAATCTCTTAGAAAATCTCAAAACAAATATTTTCAACACTTTGAATACACAATTGGATGTATTGCAGGCCAAACAGAAACAAGAAGAAGAAGAACATATTTTGGCCATATTTTTCCACAGATGTAGAAAAAAGCATGGTCCAAGGGAATGTCCTTTGGATGTGGTTCGAGTCAGCTCTATTTGTGCCAAGGATCACGTAATGAAACAATTCCCATCACTCCCTGGACTGAAAGCTGTCTTTAGAGAAGAATAAGAGGAAACATAACCATTATATCTGATGGCTCAACATCATCATTGGCAGGCCTACCCTCCAAATACACTCCAGGTCCCCTCCTCTTTCTTTTCTAGACAGTATAATCAACAGAAAAATTATGGTAATGCATGGCAGAGCCAACCATTTACTAATAAAAAATGGTAGCCCCAATAGTACCCACCTGCAAATCCCACTTGGCCGAACCAACCACCTGCAAATCCCCTCTGGCATAATCAACCAACTATGAGTTCCACCTGGCCTAACTCACAATACCCCACCTCATACTAGAAAAAGTCAAATAACAACCCCTACCCTCCGCAGTGGCCTAACACAACTATCCAAAGCCCAAATTTGAACCATAATTGGTAGCTCCCCATGGGGATAAACAATCAACCCATGGGTATGGCCCCTCAAACCCAACCCACATTGCAAGATCCACTCGAACTGCCCCAGAACCCTTAATCGCAATTGCGCGCTCAATTACCATCCCAAACCCACCCAAACCCTAATAATAGACCAACTCAAATCATCCAGATTATGGAGAATGTGGAAGGGGAAACCAACTCGGTAGGGTGCAATGAACTCTGGTTGAGATCGGGGCGTATAATATCTCCTGGAGAAAGTAACATTTTCTAAGAGTAGGAGAATGAAAATAACAAACAACCAACAATAACACCCTCGACTGTGGTAATAACGGAAGAAATAAAGAAGAGGTAAACATAGTCGAGTCACAAGATCCTGATAAGGATGCAACTCCTTCCCCTCCGTTTCCCAGAACATTAGTGATAGAAAAACATGTTGTGTATCCTAACTTTGACATTGTAGGGGAAATCAAGAATTTATATGTCAAGATCCCACTCCTGCAAGCTCTGCAAGACATTCCAATTCATGCAAAGATGATCAAGGAACTATGTGGGAGGAATCCTGTTAGGAAAAATAGAAATTCATCATCAATAGTTTGTGTAGTAGGAGCCCTGAATGATCTAATTCTAGGTACACAAGAACCGATCAAATATGCAGATCCAGGGAACCCCATAGTAACATTTCAGATCTAGGGATGTTCTTTTCCAAATACACTAGTTGATTTGGGGGAGGCCATCAATATCCTGACTATGGAAAACTACATCACCCTGGGTTTTGACTCCTTGGAACCCACCCTAGTTATGTTACAATTGGTTGATCATTCAGTGATTAGACCAGTCGACACACTACATGATATAGCAATCTCAGTCGACTCTTGTGAATATCCAACAAATTTCCTCATCATCAACCCAAGAAGTGGACTCGAAGGGCATCCATTGATACTGGGTAGACCATGGCTCACAACAACTGATGTGTACATAGGATGTTGAACGGGTAATATGAAAATTTCTAGAGGAGGTGTCACAAAAAATCTCATCTTATATCCTCCATCCAAACCAAGCTCGACTTTCACATATCCACAATTTCCACCACCACAATATCTAGAAAAGGATTCACGAGACCCTCTCACTCTGGAAGAAGCTCTCAGACTCTAGAACCAGCCAGAAAATGACATAATCAATGGGTTTATTAACAACCCAGCCATCATGGGTAATCCAACATGCCAAATGCTCCAATAAGTTCTAGACTGTGAAGCACAAAGAGACTTGTTGGAAGATTTAATGGAACAACAAATCTCGACTACCGTTGTTCATAACAACAAATACGTTGAGATTTCACCAGGGAGGTCTCGGAACATTAATGCCAATTTAGATAAACAAAAAAAACAAAATATAATTCAAGTCCTCTCTAAATACCAACAAGCTTTTGCCTGGGAGTATTCTGACATGAAAGGTATAGATCCAAAACTCTACACACACCACATTTATATTGATAAAGATGTCCGACCTATCCGATAGCCATAGAGAAGATTGAATCCCCACCTCATGGATATTGTTAAAGAAGAACTAAAAAAGTTGTTGGATGTAGATTTTATATATCCTATCTCAGATAGTCGGTAGGTTTCCCCATTAGTGATCACC
>SNQJ01S0226555.1:0-14601 GCA_010110895.2 Picea sitchensis | reverse complement strand
TTCTTGGAAAAAAATTTGATTGAAGTCTTTTCGTTTCATTCATTTCCAATATTGAAACAAAATTTCAATGTTTCGACCTTCCCGGAGGGAATTCTATGGGAGAATCTTTCTATCCATTCCATATTTACCTATTTCTTTCATCTATACCTAACCTATTTCATCACACGATAAGTTCTTCAAGATGGTGGAAAATCAATTACTATCTAATACAACTATTTGTGCAAGTGTTTTACGATTTGGAAGCAACTGCCTCTTGTACAAATATTGGATGACTTTGTTATAAAAGATTGGGCCGAGTCCGATTGGTAGAATGAAAGTCACTAGATCACAAGTTATCTATTGCCTCAAATTCAAATTTGATCTCCTTCCATACTTCACAAGCAGCAGCTAGTTCAGGACTCCATTTACTAGCTTCACGGATCACTTCATTACCTTCACGAGCAAGATCACATCCTTCATTACGAGCTTGTACAAAAGAGTTATCAACCTCCATTGATAGAAAATTTCAATAGAGGTTGATAACTCCTCATCTTCCTATTGGTTGGACAAAAGATCAATCCGTATGTTACAATCGGATCGTGGCGGGTATAGTTTAGTGGTAAAAGTGTGATTCGTTACATTATCAACTCGAATAATTGAAGGATCTTTTACATGGATCTTTGATCCATCTAAATCTCTATTTCCAAATAGGTGAAAAACAGTGGTAAAAGTGTGGATTCGTTACATTATCAACTCTGAATAATTGAAGGATCTTTTACATGATCTTTGATCCATCTAAAGCTCTATTTCAAATAGGTGAAAACCTTCCCTATGAAGAAATACTACCCATCCAAGATGGAAGAGTTCATGAAGTTGTGTCACACATGAACTCTTCCATATACTTTACGTTCCCATATTAGAGCATAGTGCTTCACTTCTTCCATTAAAACAAATGCCCGTTGGTGTTCCAAAGTTCCTTTCCGAGCCCCTCTTTGGATGAAGATGCAAATTGGGCTGACTTCTGAGTACAACCGACTTCGGAGAGGATTTACTTTTTGTCTTTAGGATATCAATCATGATTGCAAATCAACTCATGGGTCTCATAGTATATTTGAGTGCAGAAGATGCAAATAAAGGTATGTTCTCATTTCTCAACTGTCCCAGTGGATCAGTAATACCAGGAGTAGTTCTTTTCGATATTATGCAAATAATAGTACCAGATATACATACAATATGCATGGGGATAACTTCTTCAATGGGATCTTTCATCCTAATCGGGGAGAAATTACTAAACGTATAGAATTACCTCACGCCAGGGTTATGATCCACCAACCCTCTAGTTCCTATTATGATGGACTGCCGCAGATTTTCATACCGAATCGAAAACACGTAACGATGCTTCGCGATTACATAACAAAATTTTATATAGAAAGAACAAGCAACCTCAGAGAGGTCATTCAACGGGACCTGGACAGAGATTTTTTTTATGTCAGCAACAGAAGCTCGAGCTTATGGCATTGTTGATGCCATAGTGGAAGGTTGATCTCATATCGGAAGATCCTCTTTTCATTGATTTTTATAATGAACTGTAACCCGTAATTGATCTCTCTTTCTTTTCTTAAAAAGAAAGAAAGCAAAAGGAAATTGATTCATTTTATAATAAACTTATATGGTTAGGATCAATCTGAACTAGTTGATTCTGCATACAATACAGCTAGAATGCCCACTATTCAACAACTCATTAGAAAAGCAAGACAACCAATAGAGAATAGAAAAATATCTCCTGCTCTTCGAGGATGTCCTCAGCGTAGAGTAGTATGTGCTAGGGTGTATGTGAAACTCGTTCATATCAGAAGCTGAAAGAGACTGGGAAATTCTTACAACGAAATAAGAGAAGAATTTTCCTGCCATAATAAAAGTAAAAAATCCATCATCTAACCTACTCGATGAAATTGCGGTTTCTATTGGTGCAAAACCCAATCACCTTTGATGGGATGAAAAGCACCTCATTGCCAGCTAATGTCATCAATCCATTGAGCGGGAAATCATGCAAATTGAAGAAGCATAAAGTTTATGCTCATATTGCCATGAGAACGGAACAACAGGTCAGCTACCTGGCCAACCCCAGAATTACATGTCGTTACTGTATGAATAGATTTTGTAATGAGAGTATTTATTACTTGATGATTCAAGAGTAGAGTTGGAGATGGTAAACCGTACAAGCTACCGATAACATACTCATCTCAAATTTCGGAAATGAATAAGAGGTTCAAGTGTATGGAGAGGACCTTATCGTTGGAGAAAGAACCATAGAACGATGAAACCCATGATTTTTTATCATTCTCAGTACAAGGTCCGACCCCTTGCTTACCCGGAAGATGCCTATCCAAAGGGAATATGGTTGGGAAGGTTGCAGTAACAAAAGCCATTGGAACTTTTATTCTTCTTATTTAGAAAATAAAAGTAATCAGTAAGTATTCTTAATGGACCAAACAAATGACTAACCAATAAAAAGAATAGCGATTCATGAGAGTAAACGCCAATGACCAGAGTGAAACGTGGATATATAGCTCCTAAAACGTTGAAAATATTTCAGATTTGTATCAGGCCTGAGGGCCCATTAGAAACTTTTTTGAACTGCTAACCAACGCAAAGCTAGAGCCTTAGTTTCCGCCCACCGAGTTAGAGGTAAACGCAAGAGAGATCTTCTTCATTTGTGTATTACTTGAATTAATGCAGCAGCTCGTGCCAATGGAGTCTCTTATAATAGATTCATCCAATATTTGTACAAGAGGCATTTGCTTCCAAATCGGGAAACACTTGCACAAATAGTTGTATTAGATAGTAATTGTTTTCCACCATCTTGAAGAAGTTATCATGTGATGAAATAGGTTAGGTATAGATGAAAGAAATACATAAATATGGAATGGATAGAAATATTCTCCTAGAGAATTCTCCGAAGGTCGAAACATTGAATTTTTTTTCAATATTGGAAATGAAACGAAAACACTTCAATCAATTTTTTTCCAAGAATGAAATTATGTCAACTTTTTCGACAACAGACTAAAGATCTGCATATTTATCGAGCAGATATCCCAACTCCGATTTGATTAAGGAGTAGGTTCATTTCCATTCCATGGATGAATTTATTTTTCAATATAGCCAGGTTAAGTAACAAAGATGGAATATGAGCTTGTTTAATAGCGTTAGTAATGAGACGTTGTTGTTTTGAGGTTAATCTATTCACTCGGCCAGATAATATTTTTCCTTGCTCGCTAATAAATCGACTAATTAGTCTCATATTTTATAATCAATCCGATCTCCTGACCTAATTGGCGACAAATGTCTACGAATTGGTGTCAAATGTCTATGAATTGGTGTCAAATGTCTACGAAAATATCGCTAGGGTTTATCCATAGTTTGTTTCATGAACCTTTGAATATTATTTATTCCAAATCTTTCAAAAATATCATTCCATTCAAGATCTTTTTGAAATACCATTTCTTTTATATCTGTGATTCATTTTTTATCCCTGGGTAGGAGTAGTATTGCCGAATCTCTTTTTTATCTCTCCGTGAATGGTATGCTTGTAACAATAGGGACAAAATTTATTTGATTCCATCGAATAGGTGTATTGCGTCGACTCGGAAAAATCGACGCAAAACACCTATTCGATTGGAATCAAATAAACACTATCTTGGGTACAACCAGTGCACTCCAAAGTAATTGTTACTCTTACATCTCCGCTCTTATCCATAAACTTACTCTGGATATTGGGTCTACTTTGATTTTCGATCTGAAAAAGAGGGAAAAAGGGATAGAAGTTGATAGACGAATATCCCAATGACAAACATTTGAAAGTAAAAAAAAAATGATTGATCAGGAGTTTTAGTTTTACTTACAAAACTGAAATGGAAAGAATCTTTGGATCTATATTTCTACTTGATTCTACCCCCCCCCATTCCATCTCCAAACTTAGATCTATCTTGGGCTGAATCAACTAATTTCTCCAAGAGGTAGGAGAAGCCAATCTAGCACAATCTTTTTCCCTTGACTTTAATGGGAGGACAACAATTAAAAAAAAGCAAAAGCAAGAGCATCTGGAAAAAAAACGATTGATTTTTATCAATAGACCGGCTAAAAAATGAACGATGAAATAGCTAACACAGGCGCTGTGGAAAGATAGGTCTTAGATCTTGCATTGTAAATTCTCCATATCGATCATAATGTGTAAGTGATTCAACCGCATCAATAGTTACGAATCCTAGAAAAAACTCGGAACTGATGAACATATGTATAATGTGATCCGGGCTGTAGTCCTATTTATAGAAATTAAAAAAGATGTTTCATCACCAAATTTTACTAATTAATCTTCTAGATAATAAACCCTAAGATGCATGTTTAAAGTCTTTTCATTCACGAGACGGAAGAGAAATGAAGGTGGAAATGTGGGAAACAGATTTCGAATTCTATAAAATAACATTGTCTAATGATTAGCAGGGATGTAGCGCAGCTTGGTAACGTATTTGTTTTGGGTACAAAATGAAGTTCAAATCCTGTCATCCCTACCTTTCAATTATTTTCTATGGAAAGAGAAAGGAAAGAAAGATCATTTTATATCGATTTGAATGGATCGATCAAATAATTGAATCGTATCAGATGCAAAAGTGTTTGACTCTAAGAGTATAAACGAAAAGATCCCCTTGTTCCTTTCCTTTCTCCGGATGTGAAATAAAGCGCTTTTAGTTCAGTTCGGTAGAACGTAGGTCTCCAAAACCTGATGCCATAGGTTCAAATCCTACAGAGCGTGATTATGTTCCTATCAAACCCAACCTTCTAAATTATCGAGAATTCATTCCAAATGGAACGAGCAATGGAATCTGACCCCCAGGAAAAGTAGGAGGTCAATGAAATTGAAGGATATTCCGGGATCAAATATCCAATTGATCACCACGCCGGTATTGTGAATATGCAGTTATAGATAATCCAGCCAAAGTTATAGGAATTAGACCTAACACAATTCCAGATGGAAAAGCCTCAATCATTTCAATTCAACATAATAAGTAGGGATAATAGCTATACTGGATAGTACCCTGAATTTGCTATGAATCTCACTGATCAGAAATTGATATAGAGAGAATCAACTAAATTATTGAAATTGATATAGTGGACTGAGAGGGTTTCCCCTTCCTTATTCGAAATGAAGGAAGGGTGTATCTTGCTCGAGCTAATGAATAGGGCTAGTGAAAATGAAGGAAGCCAATAAGAAACCGAAATAATTAATTATAGTTATAGTAGGCGTGAAGGACTGAATGAAATATGGTTTATACATACCTTCATGAGACAATTACCTAAATTTTTCTTTTGTAACCTTGAGATCAGAATACAAAAGATCAATTGTCCCATCTGTAACGATCCTTAAGCCAAATTTCTTTTCTTGGAATCACTAACTACTACTAATTTATTGAGTTTTTAAGTGTATACAAGATTCAACAACACATGGAGATCACAATATATCTAAGATGTAGAAGCAAGAAAAGATCTGACCTTTTTATGAGCAATGTAAGATCAATACAATAGATGGTTGATCTGGCATAAACCCCAGATGGACGTACAAGAAATAGATAAGGAGCCAGACAAAATGTTGCTGACAATACAAAAATGAGCCTCCAAAGGTTGGATATATACAATGAAGACTAAATCAAGGACTTGAGCTGTACTAATGCTCAACCTCCAAGATGGAAAAGGATACATCCTGCTAGAATGCTAAAGCACTGAATAATTCTTCCTGCTACCAAAAGTGTCCAATCATCCTGAGAAATATTCCAAATGATACATCGGGCAACTGCAAGAACAACCCAGATGTCCAAATTCCCAAATCCACTCGAACTCGTAGATCTGAATTATCCACTGAATGGTGTGCCCCATCGATGACTAAACCCTAGCTGGTTTGATCCCCGCCTGATGAAGGAGATTTCCAAATGATCTGAAACTCTCCAAGAATATATCACAAGGAGAATCCCGTGGGAGAAGTTTGTATTCAGATATCAATATATCTATATATCAATATATATCTAGATATTGATATATAGAAATCCAAAATATTGATATCTAAAATCCCAGATCTCCATTCATGATTTGGCCTAATCTTTGTGGTAGTGATAAAAGATTGGGCTGAGTCCGATTGGTAGAACTAAAAGTCACTGGATCTCAAGGTATTCATTACCTCAATTCAAATTTGATATCCTTCCATACTTCACAAGTAGCAGCTAGTTCAGAACTCCATTTACTAGCTTCACGGATCACTTCATTACCTTCACAAGCAAGATCACGTCCTTCATTATGAGCTTGTACACAAGATTCTAGAGCAACTCGATTAGCTACTGCACCATGTGCATTTCCCCAAGGGTGTCCCAAAGTTCCCCACCAAACTGTAGTACGGAATCATCCCCAAAGATCTTGGTCAAAGCAGGAATATGCCAAACGTGAATACCTCCTGAAGCTACTGGCAGGACACCTGGCATAGATACTCAATCTTGAGTGAAGTAAATACCTCGACTTCGATCTTTTTCGATAAAATCATCACACAGTAGATCACCAAACCCTAAAGTGACGTCTCGCTCCCCTTCAAGTTTACCTACTACAGTACCGGCGGGAATATGATCTCCACCGGACATACGCAATGCTTTAGCCAGTACATGGAAGTGCATAACATGATTTTTTTGTCTGTCAATCACTGCATGCATCGCGCTGTGAATGTGAAGAAGTAGGCCGTCGTCTCGGCAATAATGAGCCAAAGAAGTATTTGTGGTAAAACCTCTCGGCTTGATAGTCATGCATAATGATAGGAACTCCCACTTCTACACGCCTTTTTATCATTTCTTCACATGTACCTGTAGTTGCATTCAAGTAATGTCCCTTAATTTCACCTGTCTCAGCCTAAGCTTTATAAATTGCTTCCGCACAAAAGACAAAACGATCTCTCCAGCGCATGAATGATTGGGAATTTACGTTCTCATCATCCTCGGTAAAATCGAGTCCACCACGGAGACATTCGCAAACTGCTCTACCATAGTTCTTGGGCGATAGACCCAATTTTGGTTTGATAGTACATCCTAATAAAGGACGGCCATATTTGTTCAATTTATTCTTTCACTTGCTACTCAAGGAGGTGGACTCTTTGAAATGTTTTGTATAAGAAGTTGGGAATCCACAATTCTTCCAAACGTAGAGCCCGTAGGGCCTGAATCCAAATACATTACCTACAATGGAAGTGAACAGTTAGTAACAGAACCTTCTTCTGAAAGGTCTATGGGTGTTTTCACATAGGCAATAAATTGACTTTCCTTTCCAGGAACGGGCTCGATGTCATAACATCGCCCCTTGTAACGATCAAGACTAGTAAGTCCATCGGTCCAAACAGTGGTCCATGTACCGGTGAAATATTCAGCAGCTACTGCTGCTCCCACTTCCTCGGGAGGCACCCCTGGTTGAGGAGTTAATCGGAATGCTGCCAAAATATCCATATCTTTGGTCTAATATTCAGGAGTATAATAAGTTAATCTGTAACCTTTAACACCAGCTTTAAATCCGACACCAGCTTTAGTCTCTGTTTTTGGTAACATAAGTCCCTCCTCACAATTATCTCGCAAGGACGAGGTCTGCTCGACATTGATCGAACATAAACAATCGATTTTGACATAACTATCCTACAAAAAAAATCGTTCATTATTGGACAATAAGATCTGCTAGGTACACTCTCATTGTATAATGTTCATTATGTATGATGCAACCCAATATTTTATCTTTAAGTTCTTCCTCCATGGATTGACCCGAGCACCTTTCAACAGTTAAACTAGTTCATGAATGAACTTAAGGAACTGAATCGACCTTTGACCATAATGGTGCTAATTGGTTCATATACGAAAATAAATATATATAGAATAGGAACAGATGTGCGTACGAAGAGATAACGACCGACCAATGAGAGAAAGGTCATGACAGGGTCCAAGCTTCATATCACAGATGATCTGGACATAATTTTTAAAAATTTTCGGTTTTAGTTATGGAGAATTTGGTCTAGTAAATAAAAAATCGAAGACTTCCTCATTATCCTATCCTTATCCATCTACTTACTCTTATATTCCAAATATGAATTGATTCAAACTTTTCCATAAAGTAGGATATTACTAAGGTGGTAACTCCCATTCATTATTACTGATCTGATCGACCCGATAAGGAACATTTTTGTTATTGATGATATTGGCAAAATCATATATATATATATATATATATATATATATATATATATATATATATAATCTTCATGGAATTTCTTTTCCTTTTGTGTATGAGAACCAACTTTGTTCTTGGGGTTTCCGCACTGTAGAAAAAAATGTGGGACGTAAAGCTCAAATCATTGGCCCAGTAATGTATGTCTCTTTTCCTCCAGGTAATATGCCTAATATTTACAATTCATTAATAGTTAAGGATCAAGGTACAGCCGGTCAGGAAATTCAGGTTACTCGTGAGGTACAACAATTATTAGGAAATCATATGATTAGAGTTGTGGCTATGAGTGCTACAGATGGTTTGACGAGAGGAATGAGAGTGATTGACACCGGAGCTCCTCTGAGTGTTCCAGTTGGTGGAGCTACCTCGGACGAATTTTCAATGTTCTTGGCGCACCTGTTGATAATTTGGGTCCTCTAGATGCTCGCATAACATCTCATTCATAGATCTGTTCCGCCTCTTTACAGAGTTGGGATACAAAATTATCTATCTTCGAAACAGGCATTAAAGTAGTAGATCTTTGGCTCCTTACCGCCGTGGGGAAAAATCGGTTTATTTGGAGGAGTTGGAGTGGGTAAAAAAGTACTCATTATGGAGTTGATTAACAACATTGCTAAGGCCCATGGAGGGGTATCTGTATTTGGAGGAGTAGGAGAATGTACTCATGAAGGGAATGATATTTACATGGAAATGAAAGAATTGGGAGTAATTGATGAACAAAAACATCTCAGAATCAAAAGTGGCTCTGGTCCATGGTCAGATGAATGAACCACCAGGAGCTCTCATACGAGCTCCTGGTGGATCATTCATCTGACCATAGACCAAGCCACTTTTGATTCTGAGATGTCAATGAGCAAGACGTACCATTATTTATTGATAACATCTTCTGCTTTGTCCAAGTGGGATCAGAGGTATCCTCCCTATTAGGTAGAATGCCTTCCGTTGTGGGTTATTAGCCAACTCTTGCCATGGAAATGGGTTCTTTGCAAGAGAGAGAATTACTTCCACAAAAGGGGATCGATAACCTCGAATCAAGCAGTTTATGTACCTGCTAACGACTTGAATGACCCTACTCCTACTATGACATTTTCACATTTAGATGCTACTACTGTACCATCGAGAGGATTAGCTACCAAGGGTATCTATCCAGCAGTGGATCCCTTAGATTCAACATCGACTATGCTCCAACCTTGGATCATAGGTGAAGAACATTACGAAACTACACAAGGGGTTAAGCAAACTTTAAAACGTTATAAGGAACTTCAAGACATTATAGCAATTCCTGGACTGGATGAATTATCAGAGGAAGATCGTTTAATCATAGCAAGAGCAAGAAAAAATTGGACGTTTCTTATCACAACCCTTTTCGTAGCAGAGGTATTCACAGGTTTCCCGGGTAAATATGTTGGTCTCATGGAAACCATTAGAGGGTTTCAAATGATCCTTTCTAGAGAATTAGATGGTATTACCGAACAATATTTTTATTTAGTGGGTAATATTGATGAAGCTACCGCGAAGGATATGAACTCCAAAACGGAAAGTTAATTCTGAAAATGACCTTAAATCTTCATGTATTGTCTCCTAATCAAGTCATTTGGGATTCAGAAGTCAAGAAATAATCTTATCTACTAATAGTGGTCAAATTTGTGTATTACCCAATCATGCTTCACTTGTGGCAGCTGTAGATATAAGAGTTATGAAAATACGTCTTAATGGGCAGTGGTCCACTATGGCTTGATGGGCGGTTTCGCCAAGAAAGACAATGATAGAATCACCGTAATGGTAAATAATGCAGAGAGAGATGTTGACATCGATCTCAAAGAAGCACAGGAAACCTTTAAAGTAGCTAAAGCTGACTTAGCTCAAGCCGAAGGTAAAAGACAAGCAATTGAGGCTGATGTAGCTCCAAAAAGAGATAGAACACTATTAGAAGCTATCAGTGCTAGCCCACCCCGTCTCTAATTAAACATTTACTATAAATATCTGAAAATGGATACAATGTTCCGCCTCGATCCAAAAAAGTGGAGTCAAACTTATTAGATGCCATCGACTCTTCAATGGTATCTAATAAGTTTTCCTACTATTGGATTTGAACCAAAGACTCTCATTGCATGAAAGCTTATACTCTAACCACTTGTTAAGTAATATTGCCTCAGGTAGAGTTGGACTTATAAACAATTATATATGGCATTCAATGTATAGACAATGTGTCCCTCTCACAGATCGAACTTATTGGAACGTATTGGATCATAGTATCGCATCATGAAATATCTACCTTGACAGAAAGTGATCCATCTGGTTAGTATATAGTAGTGTATCACCAAGACTGGGAAGGGCTATATCTCAGCAAGGTAGAGCACCTCGTTTACACGTACCAATGGTTTTCGGAGAGTTTATCGATTCGTCCGATCCACCTAATTCTATGTGAAAAAGGCTACTCTATCAATGCTTTCCGGAACAATAGTACAAAGATGAGTTCGATCCGATCTTCGAATTTCATGAATCACCTGATATGGTCAATCCCAGCCCGGCTCAATGGTAGCAGTATAATGAGTATAATAATGGACTCCTTAAAAATAGATTCTTTTCATTTATGACACTTTTTAGGTGTATGAAGTGTCATATTTTTATTTTTGGAGCACTAGAGGAGACCCTATTTGAGTCAATATATGCCCGAGCAAGGCAGACCTAAGTCAAGGAAACCTTTTGAATCACTTTGGGATTTCTTCTGAAGGGTAAGAATTTGGAGCACAAGGAGCCATATTAGTATCTTTCATGGAAAGAGGATAATGGCAGACTAACCGATCTTTTCATCAGTTAATGAAAGAGCCCAATGTGATAAAATGCATGTTGGTTTCTTGGAACAGTTCAAATTATTTTGATAATAAGAACTTCGATCTGTTCTACTGAGAAGGTCTAAGGTTCTAGCCTGTATATCCCTATACATTCCAGTAAGTTACACTACTCTATATATATATATCCCTCATATCCCTATGACTTAGACTTTCAAAGTCTTTTCGATCATATCAATATCTTTTCCTTATCAAGATCGATGGATGGGAATGTTGGAATAGGGTAGGCAGATTAGTATTTCTCATCGATCGATCTTGATCCGATACCAGATGATTGGCCTATAAACTTTTTTTTTCATTAAGAAAAAAGGGGGAGAAAGGTGCTAAGTAACGACTGACATGATTATATCCAATCATCATCCATTACATTATTGGGAGTTACTAATTCACTTCCGATAGAACCAAGGTTCTAATGAGTGATCCCAGTCTATTGGATCTTGGCCTTCGTTTTAATAGTAAGTAATTAGGGTTGATTCTTAGAACCTTATGAATATGCGGGATTCCTAGCTAGTATTATGAATGGCTTCCTCCTTTCCTTTATTCTCAAGGGGAATTTAAGAAGGGGATCTATAGAAGGATCTGTCCGATCCAAAGAGTTCAGATTGTAGGACTGGAACTAATTGTAACATATAAGAAACAAGGCATTTTTCTTTGTTTTTTTGTTTTTTCGAGGCACTTATAGATAGATTCTATATTAAAATATAGATAGAGGATTGAGATATTCAATACTATCTATATTACTTGATTTGTACAATGTTTACACCATTATAATATCGTCTATTTCGGAACCGCTTTTGTTCATTTTATCGCTAGTTCTTCAAAACTCGGGAGTTCTCTGAATAGAATATGTTTAAAGTAATCCATATTCCAGTTTATTGATCAGATATGTGGATTTTAGCCCATCCACAATCCATTATTAGTTTTGTTCAAACAAGTACTCTTCCGTTCAATCGAAAATCCCGGATCTATCCCTTTGCTAAAGATCAGGGCAAAGATCTTGATCCACTAGGATTATACACAATATGTTATGTGTGGTAAATCTAACCTATTCTTGAACCATAGAATTGGGAAGTACTACGGATATTCCGAATGCCTGGAAAGGTCAATTCTTTGGATTTGATCCATCCTAGCTAAAGGTGAACCTTTAGCTAGGATGGATCAACTCCACCTAAGATCATCACATGCTTTTTTAGAACCAATATTTTCATATTGGGACAAACAATCTTTCCTCTAGTTTTGTTCTCTGTTAACATACCAAAAATGCAATCTATCGGCTACACATATTGGATCTATATCTAGACCAATGCTCTGTATTAAATTCAACCTAATTATCTTCTATAGAATAATATATTTCATGGAATGCGTTCGAAACAATAAATAAATATGTTGGAACGAAACTATTACCCCTTGCTCATCAATTTTATGGACTACGACCCAAAAGAAGCCCTGTTCTGCCCTCACATAAAATAGTCGGCTAGACAATAGGTCTGTCCGAAATGATATTATATCGAATGAGCCCAGGCTCATAACGAAATTAAACGTGAAAGATTTGATACATTCCACGGATCGATTGGTGTCTACCAATCCTGTTCCGATTGACATGTATCAACCATTAAAATGAATGAACTGAAAGACAATGGATTGTTTTTTATTTGATTAATCGAACGAAACCAATTTCATATTTGTCATATGTTGAATGCATAGTACTGCTTTTATTTCTGAAGAAACTGAATCCTTCGACCCTTACTCATTCCCCGGTCACTCGATCTTTTTATCCCTTTCGCTACTATGTGATCTGGATAGTACGAATGTAATAGATCTACTCCTCAACCCGTTCGAGTAAAACATAAAGAAACACATGTTCTAATTCTTTGATACTTTCTTCGTTCCAACCAAATATTTGATGACAGAGATTCCCCTTTTATCATTCGTCTTCTTTCAATACTGTAAAATGCTCACTATCTCCATTGATAGATGAGCTTCTAAATTTGTATATTTGTCCCATCACCTCCATAATAATATAAAAAAGAACTCGATTGGTCTTCTAACCGCAGGCATGTAAGATGGCAAAATTTTCAAGATCGGATGCAAAGCCCTATCATTTCTAATACGAGAAGGATACGAGTTCCAAGGGTCTAGGATTTCATCGAATCTGAACATAACAAGCGGATAGGGTCGAACTTGTCGACGCAGCCACAGTCTCGATCATTTGAAACAATGACCCTACGATTAAATACCCCGCCCAGAGTTGTTCGGGCAGATAAGATCTGAGTATCAAGATAAAACATAAAATAAATCCCAAGATAGATCTCTTTCAATTTACACCGAACCATGTTCATGTTGATGGCCCGTTCCTTTCGTTACAACTCGAATAACGTGGGATCTACCGAACCAATCTGCAAAACAGTGTTTTTTTAATTCAAAATGATAATCTGTCTGGAAGGGAAGAAATGATCGTTATCATCCATGGGTGAATGGACAAAGGATCGATATGAAAAAGGAAAGATTATTCACGTTCGAAAGAACTGAGGAAGGATGGGATCGGGATATGTCTCCAGAATAAATATAAAATACTTAAGAAAAACTTATTCGATAGTTGGTTGGGAATTAGTCATCGATCTTGGTTTGATCCCCTGTAAGAGGTCGCCGACCCACATACATACGTTAGCCTCGTCATTTCTTCCAAGAAGAAATGACTGTAGATAGAGACAATTGGTTTGTTTTTCCGGGGCGGACGTAGTCAAGTGGACCAAGGCAGTGGATTGTGAATCCACCACGTGCGGGTTTAATTCCCGTCATTTGCCCATAAAATAAAAGAAAAAATGGTCTAGATTCAGTGTCATTTTCTTATTTCGGTGTCCATATTTCTATCTATTACATAGATAGAGGCATGGAAACCCGGGCCTTCTTTCTTCGTAGGAAATATTAGCCCTTTATCGAACTTGAACTGATGACTTACGCCTTACCATGGAGTTACTCTACCGCTGAGTTAAAAGGCCCCCCCCATCATATATTAATGAGCGAGTCCGATTTATGATATATGGATAACAAATTGGATACATATGATCCATCTATTTTTATAGATATCAAGTTGAGAACATTTATTAGTAGCTCGTAGGTTTACATGAGAGGAGGGTGGGGATGGATATACTGCAAACTTTGGGATGAACTGATATGAAGCGAATGGATACAAGTTATGCCCGGGAACAATCAATATGTTCGTATTGCTAAAAGAGCCAAAGGATCAACGGGCCAGGTCTTATTGTAATTACTTGAAATGCGTTCGGATTACCATTCCGGGTGCTAGACAATTAGTTAACCATGGACATATCTATGTCAATGACCATATGGTAGATATACCAAGTTACCTTTGCAAACCTATTACTATAAGAGATCAACAAAGATTGAGAGCTAAAAATATGGATCATCCATTCCAGTCCAGTTTATGGCTCTCAGATCAAGTAAAATAAATATGAAC